>OX461809.1:62440659-62648761 GCA_949802685.1 Dicyrtomina minuta
TTATCTTCTTGGCACCGACCGCCCTCCCTCCCTATAATATGTGTGTCTCTGAGTCAGTGTGGAACTCTGTATTATACTACGGCAGAAAATTCCAAACTTATTAAGAAATCCGAGCAGGTAGAAAGAGATATAGGTATAGGCAGTATTAGTCGCTACACCTATACCGAACTAAACAAGGAAAATCAAAAGGAGAGTACCTAAAGGTCTCTAAGGTATCTGGTGAGAAGCATCCATCTACTCCACACTCAACGGGAGAGACGGTGGACGCCGACTCCGACTCCGGCTCCGGCTCCGGACCATGTAAGCTGCATAATAGCGGCTATGCACATAATTATACTTGCCATTTAATAGTCTACGTCTGCAATAGGAAGACCTATAGTGAGTATGAGCCCTACATTATGAACACGATCATTAGTCTCGAAATTGATTACCTACTTTTTTTTCGTTGAAAAGCACATAATACTGGATTTATGAAAACTCATTCAAATTTCAAAATTACCTTTTTGATACGGCTAATTGTATTTGCGAAATCATTACATAGGGGAAGAGAGAAAAGAGGTGCGATAAGTGAGTGGAGGATGAGATTACTATACGTATCTATACTGTTGCCTATACTTATACCTACCTGTGCTCACTACACTGCTTTGACTACTAAATAAGGCCGCCTACTTAAACAGCATAATATGCATGTAGGTAGGTAAGGTACATATTCAGGTTTATCCATGCATGAATGCCCGCAGTCTGCTCACTAGTTAGTCATTTCTGAGTAAAGTAGCATGTTTGCAATTTGTGTGTGTGTGTATTTTAGTGAAGGAGAACAAGGAGGACCTATACTCTATATTTTGTCTATTTTACTAAGGAAAATCAAATATCCGGAACTAAAATTCACAAACTGCAGACACTAACTGCTCCTTTGCTCCTTTGCTGTGCTGTGTGTACAAGAGTAGTAAACTAAAGTTGTGTGTATAATTTAAGTACCCAAGTATGTATGTAACTACCTACCCACCTCCCAACGTAATTACATATTCCAAGAGGCTAAACATAGGAAGAGAGACAGAGAGACAGACAGACCGACAGACAGACAGAAAGTCAGACAGTGGAGCTTTTGATTTTCGATTTGAACACGTTTTTGGTTTTGGAGAGAAGAAAGAAAAAAAACTTTGGCAACAAATTAATGGAGCGTTTTGAAAAAAGGGAGCGGAACTATTTGTTAAAAAAAAATTCCAAGGAATGGTGCGCTGTAAGAGAGGGAGGAAGAAATATGAGAAATGTCATCTCATGTAGTTCCCATTTATCTCCCAGTCCAAAATGTACGTTTGACAAGTTAACGGTGAGCGGTAAATGCCATAGTTTTATCCGGTGTTTAATTTCCCCCATTCACCTTCCTTTTATGAAACTTGAAACGCTCACTAAATTTAGAAATTGCGTATTGATATTAATGTGGAGGATGCCCTTGCCCCACGAAAATATACTACATCAAATATTAAATTACAGGGGCACTAATGTACAGGATACAGATGAAACGAGTGCCAATTTCTTCCTGTACACGTCCCATATAGTGCCAATCCAATAGTTTCCCATAACTATATATTTTATTTCTATATAGACCTATATAATTATCTAGCTTATACCTTCATACATACACCAATTTGTTTTTTTTTCTCTTCCTATTTCCAAAGAAAGTCCTATTTCGTTGTCATTTATTTTTATGTTGTACATATCGGTATTTCCGACGTCGTCCACCGTCTCCATATCCACATCCACCTTTCATACAGCTATAGCCCATATTATTGATATCAGTATTTAAGTATTAGCCAGCGTACATGGCACATGGTGTAGAAGAGGAGGGATGAACTATTATGTGAGTATGTGGTATACCCATGTTTTTATTTGTATGCCTATATATATGCATATTATGTACAGGAGGGATTCTTCTTTATCCTTTGATTTTCTGCGACAATGGCAATACGCTACAAAAGACATGCTCCTCTCTCCGCGAGTCCCTTCTACTCAGCTCATAGTCATACGGATAGACTTTGAGCAGAACTAAAGGACCCAAAGAAAGATAAAGAAAGTACAAAAGGAAATTGAAAGTTTTCAAAATCCTCCTGAGAGACTAAATTGTCTTCTGCTCATGGAGGAAATTCCAAGAAATCCCTATAGTTATACACACACGCTTTCGATAATATTGAAGAGTTGATAAAAAGTTTTACTTTGATTTCCACCGGAAGATTACCTACCACGGTGACGGTGACGGTAACGGTTACGGTACGATTACGACTCCGACTCCGACTCCGACTACTACCTCATTTCCCCTTTCTTCTTTTCCCTGTACATGTGTGTGTGTGTTTCCTCGCATAGGTAATTAGGAGGACGAATGTGCCAACTTCCAATTCCAATCCTGAGCAATCTTTTTTTAAACTAATTATCATTGGCGACGTTGTGAAGCAGAAAAACAGAAAAACAGTGAGAGAGAGAGTGAGAGAGACAGAAAACAGTGGAGCAGTAGAAGCGGAAGTTCTAAATTCCAATTCCAATTTACTATTTACTCCTATAAGTTATCCTTTCACCTTGAGTTCCTTCAATTTGGTTTGTATTTAAAATCCAGATGACATGCCAGATCTCTCGCTCTCTAACAGTTAAATAATAACATGAATGAGCATCCCCCGAAACACAACATAGGACAACTAACTAATCGTAAGATTGAACAAATATTTTATCATTTTCACCAGCCAAATTTTGACTCACGTCTCTATATGTACATATCATGTGTATTCCAAGCAGTAAAAAGAAACAGTATTGGTTCGAAAATAGGTAGGCACCTACATTGATATAGGGAAGAAACAGAGGTCTCGGATTTTTATTTGTGTGTGTGTGTGTGTCTGTGTGTTTAGTGCGCTTCTAATTCTATTGATGATGACTCTGTCTGTATTCTGTATTGCTCAAGCATCGATGCTCCCATGCTCCGCATCTCATTTTACGTGTCTCACTTTTACCATCTAAACGTCAAGTTGACATTAACATATTCCCTCAGATCGTAAATGCGCATTTTGTCAGTTGCAAAGTATTTCTGTGTTATTTCGGAATAGATTTTTTGAAAGCCATTTCCCCATAATATTTTATGGCACTAAAAACTAACATCCCTAAAGATACAGCCACGCCGTAAAGAAGTCATAAACAGTTGAATGCATCGATACACGCATACGTATCCATATCAGATTGAGAATGAAATCAGAAATATCTAAATAACCAACATTTATTATAGGCTCTGACTCAATCACACGGCTTATCCCCTCTCATAAGGTTTCGAGACTACATAATATTACTCTATTGCTATTACTCAAACCATTCCTATATATACTTTCCACATGCTCCTATAATAATAAAAAAAAATACTCAAAACTCGATCATGTTCTCTTCCCTTCCTTGGTCGTTTTTGTGTTGCATATAATATTATGTATTAGTTCGTAGGGTCTGGTCTGGTCTGGTGGTTTGGTAAAGTGTATGTAGTACCTCGTCTATAGAATAGTGTTGTGCGGTGCAGTACAACTCCCTCCGTTTAATAATACTTTTATATTATTAACCAAAAATAAATATAAATGACGCTCACAAAACTTAAGAGTCAAGTAGATGATACGTGATATGGGAAATGCGACTACGAAATAAGGAATAAATACAGTTGTGTATAGTATAGGATATGATACATAGGAAGGGAAAATCACACTTTTTATTTTGATCATAAATAATGTGGTCACATTGCGGTCGACAAAATGCATGAATATGCATCAACCTCTACACCTCCGCACATTCAAATAGTTTCATTCAGAAACAGACTACAAAAAAAAATAAAAATAAAACCAACACACATAATAGATAAAACAAATACATAATAAAAAAATAAAAGCTTTTACACGAAAAAAAATAATACTTGAGCACGATGGCACGATTGAGAAATTCAAATTATAATTGAATGGTAACGTACACACCACAATAGAATATGCATGAGATGAAAAGAGTATATGGAAAGAAATTTATTGTGTCTCAAATGTTTTTTTTTGTCTCCGTATAATTAGCTCTGCCAATCTAAACAATGTTTGTTGAGAACATCGTTTTCGTCAAACAGACACTGGATGAGATGAGGAATAGACGGACGGACGGACAGACAGACAGACAATGGAGTGATATAGCAGATGAAAAAAAACTGGAGCATTGAGAGAGAGAAAAGTAATTTCTACGATGTCGATGTCGACGTACACAATACATGAAGATCGCATTTGAAGTGTTAACGAAACAAGGAGAATGTCATTGGGTTATTTCTCAATATATATTTTGGCTGAAAGCTCAATTCATTTCAATCCTGAAGTGAGAGGAGAGTGAGTGAGTGAGTGAGCGGTTGTATTTGTATTTCCACTCGTACCTACCTACCTACCTACCTACCTACCTACCTACTCGTATTTTGGACGCTAATAGATAATAGGTACAAGTAGGTATGTAGGTACTGGGATGCTGGCGGAGTATGGATGGATGAGGGCGTGAGGTCTGTCTCCTTGCTGTATGGATAATGGATAATAATATAACCCAAGGAAAACTTGAGAGATTATCATCATCATCATCATCATGATGGTTAATATGAGGCGAGGGAAGGACTCACGATATTCATTATTGTCATTCACAAACATTCGCATACCCCTCTGACTTGTTTACACTCTAAGGATGTTGTTATATAGAGCTAACAACAAGAGCGGCAGCAGGGGCATGATAATCACCATCACATAAATATTGTCTGTTTGATATGAAGCTTCTGCAAAACCATTGTACTGATTATTGCTATTTTCATGAGTTTAGAAAGTCAAGTCAAGTCAGCGTCAAGCTTGTTCGTAATCCGAAGACCGAGAGCAACACAGACAGAGCACATAATATACAATCTAGGTACACACTATCTACAGCAGCAGATCTGTCTGTAGTCCCTCTGTGAACACACATAAACAGGAACACAAACACAAGAGACCGTGTCTGCTTTGTATTTCTTTACATGACAGGAAGGTGTGCATACAATCAGCTGGGACATGACATCCAGGCTTAACTCTATCACTCCTCAGTACTCCTACTCCTACAACTACAATCTCCCCTACAAATAGAGACAGGTAATAATGATATCTGTATAGAGGGGACAGGACATTACATATTATATAGTCCTGTATTTAGTCGATAATTTATACGGGAGGATAGGATGACTCTCTCGTCTGTGTGTACACACTATTTTTTTATATTATTACTTTTTACAACTTTTTAAGTCTACAAAGCCAGGAACTCCGACAGTACCTACAGTACATTCCATATTCCATCTGCTCGACTTTGTATTTGCAATGTCTCCATTCAAAAAGGAAAACCACTTCTTCCTCCTTCCTACCTTTAGCGGTAGACTATAGGTAGGCATATAAACTTTCAACGTTTTAACAACAAATGGAGTTATCTCTCAAGTATGTCTTGATCCTTACATTTATTTACACAGCTCTCATCCTCATCTGATATTGGCCATAAATCTGTAGTATTTGATTGGGAGTGCGAGCAACACACACACACCCGGATAAAGGAACGATGCGATGACGAAAAGAAAGAAAGAAGGATGGGGAAAAAAAGTTTTTTCTTTTTTGAATATTATATATATAGGTATATAGATGAGGATGTGGAGAGTTTGAAAATGTTGGAGAGATGAGGGCTATTTCATTTTCATAGTTGAGTATCCTGATCTCCTATACATATATCTATCTTCATTGAGTCTATTATACATGGGGCTCTATCTCAAAGTAATCTAATAAGTCTTATTCTTGGAAAACATATTAGATAGGATTGTGTTCGTGCGTGTTCCCCTTGGCTTTGGCTTTAGCTGTGGCATGACATGACAAGTCTAACATCTCCACATTGGCATCGGCATCGGCATCGGCATCATCATCAGTTTAGTTAGTGCTCGAGCCATTTACTTGAACTTCATTACGAATCATGAGCATCGTACAGTTCATGACTAGATGGGCCATCCGGCCCTACGTACTACTCCTTCTTCCAATTTCCAATCCTTTATTACCTCCGGCTAATTAATTTTAATAATAATTATCGCTATATATCGTTATCTTACTTTTCAACTTGGGCTTTTAGCGTGGACATTGAATCAGTTTCTCAGTTTCTCATATAGGTAGATACATTATTTGAGAGTTTACTAAGAAAGAAACTTGGGTTTGGCAGAAAAGGAAAAAAGAATTATAAAATGAGAGATGAGAGGAGAGGAGATGGAGATGGAGAGAGAGACTGACGCTATTGTTATTTTTAGAAACTCTCCTCATACTGATAATCCACATCAACATATCGACTGGTGCAGTCTGCAGTCAGTCAGTCAGGCCGTCAAATAAACCAAAATATTATGTACAGCAAAGTCGAAAAAGAAATATATAAGGAACATGACAAGGTTACCTTCCCATGCCATGTTCTGTTCCGTCCTGCCCTCACTGTAAATACTGTAGATTCCCATTTGAAGCCTTAAATATGCTCTCTCCATACCATTACCGCAGCATTCCCATTTCGGAGATACTCCACCATTTGAAGGCATTTGAAATAAGAGCGTCAACATTTAATAAATATGTCCTGGCACTCATACCCACCAACATCAAAACATTCCCCAACTCGGATTTGACTCTCTCCGTGTGTCGAAAACTGTGTAACCCGAGCAGAACATATAGATTCAGAATCTGAATCAGAATCTGAATCAGATTCAGAACTGGAACAGTTGGTACGGTACACCTACCAAGGAACGTTGAGTCGAGCCAGCCCATACTATGCACATAGTACACAATTATATTTTACAAGTAATTATTACATATTTACATATTACACTCCGGCTCAGTACATAACTTTATCCGTGGACTGTGCTGTGTAACTAGTGCATATATGACAAGCTACAGCCTGTCTGTACGGTACTGGAACAGACGTACAACGGAACATGTGGAGCTCGTCCAGCTCGTGTAGAGATAAATTATACATGGAAATGGTAAAGAAACGAAAAAAAAAACGAAAAAAAAACGATCTTGTGGAGCAGACGTACTTACGTATATAGCTTTCCATAGCGTCACAGTCAGTCACAGAATTTACAAGTTTACATTAACGTTCCAGCAACTTACTTAAAAGGAGTCAGTCAAGTCAAGTCAATGAAGTTGCTCTATAAACTATACGCTATATAGAAGATGTAGCCCGTGTTAGGTTTATTATATGGTCCTACGCCTCAATTCTCGGAAGATAGGAAGGTACTTATTATTTCCACGCAATCCCTGTGTCTGGACTGATTACTCACACTCCTTATCCCATGACATGCAAATAGTCAGCATCCCGGAGACTATATGGGACTAAGACTACTACGCGAGCAGAGTGTCATTTCAAGACAAGATACACGCACAGATTATAGTGTAGTGTGCACACTCGGCTCAAGAATAAATAGAGATGAGCGAACAATTATATTATTTTGTCGAGACAGATGAACTGATATATCCGTAAATAAATAGAAGACATTTATATATGTATAATGTATACAACGGATCAAGTTTGTGTTTATCCTGATAAAAATATATAAGGATTACCAAGTGACACTCAAACTCCCATCGCACGTATCTTTCAAACAAAAAATAAATATAAATAATATATAATTCAAAAATTTACATCATCCAAAATAAAGACATGTGTGTGTGACTGAATGTGAGTATCCCGTTAAGGATGAGGCTGAATCCTAGTACTAGTAATAGACTGCCCTAAGTTTACTTTGAATTACAGTCATCATAACCTCGCATTAAATTATTGTATATAAAAATAGGTAGAAATAATATGTACTGATATATATCCGTATGGAGAGAGACCCGCAAGTTTCATGCATTGATATTGACACATACATTATTTGTATCAATATCAATCACTCTCCAAGCACTCATCTATCTGTAAACAGACTAGGGAACAGTCAGAGAACCGAGTGCCGAGGAGACACTGCTCCAACAGAGAAGAACATGCAGAACATAATATTCAAAAATCCACCGACAACACAACTGCCTCATATATAAATTCTACAAATATATATAGGAAGGAGATGAATAGGATGCCATGAGCTGCCACAGGGAGACCACAACTATGTTGTGTGTAGAATATATAGTGGATGAAGAAAAAAAAATTATTTCCTTGTATTCAATCTGTCCCCACCTCCCCCTCCATATCCCCACATCAATACATCCATAATATAGTCGTGAGCAGTGCCTCATATCCCCACCCCACCCAAAAGCGAACAACATCGTAAAACATTTAAAAACTTTCAAATGCTCGTATAGACTCCTATCAATTAATTGAAAGGGAAAATATAATAGACAAATCTAAACTACTTACTACAATAATAAAAGACAGACACTCTCAAAATGAACAAGTCGACCAGAGCAACAGCAACTGCAACAACAACGCTTGCTCTTGAAAATTGAAAAACTCTCCGTTCTCTGGATGGATCCCATTAGTCACATCACGTATAGCGACGGACACTTAATTCATGCTAATTCATTTATGTTACGTACATACATAATTACAATTAAGGAGTGATCCTCATAACACTTGGAATTTACAATAACAAATAAATGTACCTATGTGTATAAGTAAGAGTCATCCAATTAATTATAATTTCATATGTCTATAGGTATAGGTCGTCCTGTGTATATACATAGGTTCTTTTATTTTATTGTTTTATAGCTATGTGTGATTTAGTGGTTTTCTATTTTTCTGTAACCGTCCGTATGTTTTCTAGCATATATGGTTCTGACTACTACTAACATACATCCTGTATAAGGTGGTATATAGTTTAATTAGGAATAAAAATATAGAATTGACAACTTACAGCTGTGACTCCTCCGTGGGTATAGTTTTTGAGTTGGCTCGGAGCACATTGGGTGAACTCTGGGGATGGGGATGTTGTGTGTGTTGGTGTTGGTGTTGCGGTAGGAATTGTGACTCCTGCATCGTGGATACTCAAGTCGGCTCTCTCGCCTCACAGATATACTAATAATAATTTCGTGAACAAATTTCCTCATAAATGTTCAAGAGAACAATAACAGTAATAATAATAATTGCACTGCGCCGACGACGACGACGACCGACAAACAACACAATTTTCTGATAAAAATGGTCACAATGACTCGGACTCGGACTGGGACTTGGACTGAGGACTGAGTGAGAGACTCAGACTGGGACGAGTGTGGTCTTCAATTTGCCTCTATAATACTCTGTGCACTGGTTTCACGTTCGAAGAGTGTAAAAGTCTTTTCTCGCTCCGCTGTATAGCTGTAGTGCTAGTTTGGTGGAGAACGAGAATATAATACAATGATTAGCTTTAGAAGAAAACTTCACTGACAAACTTCCTGTTTGAGCAAAAACACTTTGTTTGTCTTCGACACCATAACCAAAGAGAATCACACACTGCAGAGTACGTTCCGTTTTGTGCACTATTAGGAGATACACGACTGACGACGATGATGATGATGATGATGACGACGACCAAGACTGACTCACAGAAAGTCTATAGCACTCCATACATTGTACGTAAAGTATGGGACTCTCTCGTTCTCGTACTCTAGGAAACAATTTGTACACACACTATTCCTCACGCTCCTCGTTCTCTCTGCGAACTGCCCTTCTTCCCGTCCAACTTTTCAAATTTCCGCTTTGACTTGTTCCTACTTGCGTCTCCTTTCGGCCCTGTTCCATAAAAGAAAGAAAAGAAAGACAAGGGGAATGAGATGAGAGAGGATGAAATGTGTCCGCTCCCTTTGACTTGCTTACGAGACCCACGTACAATCTAATGTAATGTGAGGCTCAATGTAACCTATAGTTTAATACAAGGTTTCTAATGTAAATTGTAAAAATGTGTAGTATGTAGTATGAAGGAACGTGAAGATGCTCGAGGAGCGAGTTCCTCAGTCGAATGTATGGACTCAACGTACAAAATATAAAAAAATGCAAGAGAGAAAAACAGAGAGCCTTCTGCACTCTCCACACAGAACAGCACAGAGAGCAGACTGCAATCTTGAAGATCAGATGCGAAGGGAGGGCAGACCAAATGCTGTTCCTGTCTCTTCTACACAAGAACACAAGAAGAAGAAGGAGAAGGGAAGGGAACGTGGCTTGAAGTATATAGATAAGGAGAAGGAGTGAGTGTACTCTGATTATAATGATGATAATTCCGCTCCAAGCTTAATTCATAATTATACAAAAACGAGTCTATGATCCTCCAGTAATTCTTCAGGTCTTGGGCACAAATACAAAGTGTCTAGTTGTCTCTCTCTCTACACTCTATACTGCTCTCCACTTATTTCATTGTAACAATTGTGCTCACTCTAGGCTAGATGCTAGATAGGAGATAGTAGAAGGAACCTACCTACCTACCTACCAAGGTACCTACTACGGAGTCAGATAGGACGTGCACAATCTGTCTCTACTATCTCCCTCCTCACTCCACACAACTATCACAGTATGTCAAAAGTGAACTAGTGTAGCGTCCAACTTCCAACGTTTCTTTCTCTCTCCCCCTCTTATCTCTCCCTTTAAATTTTGTTTTTGTTTTTGTTTTGACTCGCCACACAATAATAATGGGATGATGATGATGAGAATGAGAACCGGACTCTCGAGTCTCGAGTCCAGTGCAGATGCGGAGGACGCTTGTGTGCGGACACGCTTCTCAAATTCTCAACGCACTCACCTTTGATTTCACTCTGATAACCAGCAGACTTCCTCTCTCTCTCTCTCTCTCCGGTCGGTCCTCTGGTCTGGAGTTCTGGAGTGGGGAAACTGGAAATTTTCTATGGGACCTTTACTATGTATTCCTTTCCCCTCTAATACACCTTTGCCTTTGCCCTTGCCCACACACTCTCTCACTCTCACAAGACTTCACACACAAGAGATGCTCCAAATTCTTCAACAGGTCCAGGCCCCGAACTCAGCAGAGACAGACTGTCTCAAGTTCTAGGTCCAGATCCAGGGATGAGACCGCCTTCCCAGTCCCGATACAATAGTTAATGTCTACCTTTGACTAACTACGAAAGCAAAGTCAAACGGGAGTGACTCTGTGTGTGTGTGGAGAGAGAGTGCAAACGTAGTCGTAAAAGTGTGGAACTGTTGTACAAAGATGTACAGCTAACTTTTTGGGATTGAGATTGGGAATGGACTTGGACTTGGTCTTGGAGCTACTACACATATGATGCTGGTTGGTCGGTGTACTCAAAATAATTTTTGCTTCGCTGTTTTCCTCTCTCTCTCTCTCTCTTGCACTCGTAGAGATCTGTCTGTACTTATGGAGTGGAGTGGAGTGACTGTGAAGAGCGAGCCCATGCCTATACTACTAAATATGCTTGTATATCTCTCTTCCCTTCCCTCCTATCTTCCTTCCTAAACTCTTTCTCTCCTAACTAAAATTCTCCTCGTAACTCCCTACCTTATGTGTAGACTCCAATCCTATCTCTCCTTCTTCTACTTCTTTCTTTCTTTTTTTTCTGCTCTGCCTTCATAAATTTATCTGTGATGCATAAAATGCTGTGAAATAGACAGAAATTCATCCCACTAATACTTTTCCTCCTCCAACTTGTAACGATACAGGATAAGTTTGTAGCTTGTCTCTCTGTATATTATTACGTAGATATGTACCTAACCTCCCTACCTACCTACCTACGTGTACTCTGTTGCATGGAAGAAGTGCGAGTACAGATATTAAAGAACGGGAGCGAATCTGCGCTCGCTCCTGTCCTCCTCTCTCCTCTTTTTTTTAAAAGATATATTTCTCCCTTAGCACACTCAATCTCGATTCTTTAGTGTTTTTCACACACACACACATGTAGGTACATACATAGACCTGCCTACCTATATACAAGTAACCATCCCTCTCCAACTCTCAAAACTCTCATCGTCAGCTATTTTTTTTCTATTACGTTTTGAAACTGTCATCGTGTATGTAACTCTATTGTGCTGTAATTTGAAGTACTGCTGTCCTTCATTCCTCACCACTTCCACTCTTCACACTGTCACCACACTACTCATGTATCAACTCACTAGTCACACTCAAGACTCAACTCACCGCATTCATTCTACAAAAATTCCAATTCTCTACACACAGAGAGACAGTCTCCTCAAATCTAGTAGTGCTTCTTCCCATCATCACTGGAAATGAGACTGGGACTTATTCAAGATTGAGACCGAAACCGAGACCAAAACTGAGACCGAGACCGAAACCGAAGCCGAAACCGACGCGGAATCAAAATCAGAAATCAGGCGAGAGATCAATACATTTACGTAGCGGAAAGTTGAGGGATTGAGGATGAGCATTGAGCATGAACGTCAAATCAAACGTGAGGATGTGTATATATAAAGACAGATAGACGGGGAATCAAAGTAGTAGGTACCTAAGTAGGGGGATACATATGTTTCGAAGTTAAGGAAGCCTACTTCGGCGTTCGTAATTATCCTGTCATGTCTCCGTCTTCCTCCTTGGCTATATTTTCCCTCCAGTTCCAGCTCGGCCCGTCGACATGTGAATTGGGAGGGAGCGTGTACAAGACGGAGTGTACAAGAGTGACTATCTCTCTGGCTCTGGTCGTGCTCATCCACTGAAAGACTCCTCAGCATCTTCTTCTTCGTCTTCCCTCCACTCCTGTGTTTGTGTTACTACTCCAATTTTCATTTCCCTATTTTACACTGACTGGAGCACACTGTTGCTATTAAACTGTGACGAGGATGACGATGAGGATGACTCTCTCTCTCTCTCCTCCGCTGTCTAGTTGTGGGATGCTGGATGAGGATCCGAATCAGAATGAGAACAGATCAGAACGTGCACTTGAGCTCCTGCTCTCCCGCTCTCCTCTGTTTGTTCTCCTCTTGTGTTTTTCTGTCCTCCTCGTTCTCGTCTTTTATCCCTTTTCCACCGTCTTCGTCTTCCCTCCTCAATCCTTCAACCTTTAATGCCGACTTTTAGGTTTAGTTGAGTTTACACACAACTTACACAAAAAAAAGGCTGTTGATTCAAGAAAGACATGAGCAGTGCTTTATAGTTTCCGCAGTGTGATAGCGGTAGTGATGGAAGGTTGTAGTGGTAGTATTAGCATTAGTCGTGGATTTCTGTAGGAGACTTGCAACTTGTAAGGTAAAAGAGTACAGTTGTCTATGTCTATACTTTGTGAGAGCCGGAGCTATATATGTATACCTATAGATATGGGTATAGGTACGTACCTTACCAGTACCAGAGTTAGAGTAAGAGACACAGATGAATGCACCCGAAACGACAAATCTGAATGACTAGTGAGTGTATAGTAAAAGTCTATCTTTTCCTCCACAATCTCCCCATCATTCTCATATGGTGAGGGATTATCCTTTGTGTAGGATATCCATTCTATAGAAATATGTATTTTGTCACTCGGATCTCTACGTACGTTTCAAATGTTTCCTTTCTGTCCTGGTCATAAATTGTAAGTATCCTATATAATTCTGATGCTCTCTTGTCTCTTCCTTTTCTTTTTTTTATATTCTCTCCGCCCTGTCTCCTTCCTTACTTCTGTCTCTTGAGTGACTCTGTAGAACTGTGGACGTGTTTCGCAGAGGTCCGTCGATCGTGTGGTTGGCGAAAGGAATACGAATACGAATACGGATTATTATTGTTGTAGGAGTATCTGTGTTCACTCTTCACTCTACGTGGAGATGTACTACTGAACACCGTGGCCGTGGAAGAAGATACGTCTTGTACTGTACTCTCTGTCAGTCCACGTTCATGATGATGAGGATTGAGGCTTGAAGAGACTGAAGGGAAATTTCCTCGTCACCTCATTTGGCAAAACAAGGCAAATATATATATTATATTCTTCTTTGTTTTTTTTCTCTTTTTACTACACACTTCTTTTTTTTCTCTATGTTATTTTTCACGACAACGACAACGACAACTAAACATCCTCCGCCTCTGCTCACTGCTACGGATACACTGTGTACAGATTATTCCTTTCCTTCGTTTACACACTTGTCTCTACACACGTTGATTTTGGCTTTGGTTGCGGGGTTGAGACTTGCGTTGGCAGAAATCTCGAGGAGGCACTCACACACACACACCTTCAACTCTCTACCTCTCTGACTTATTGGAGTTGTGATCTCGCGAAAGAGTGTGTTGGTGGTGGAAGAGGCTCAAAGTCTCAACTTACCGTCGTCTACTCTCCATGTGCTATTATGCATGTGCTGAATCTGATCTGACTGATGACTCCAAAGTTGGGTTGTGTAGTAAAGTGCAGAGTCTCCACTTTATCTCTCGCTCGCCTTCTATGCGTGGTTTCTAGTTTTGCACTGGTTGATTTGGATTGGAGAAGTGTGGTAGTGGTAGTGGTAGTGCTGGTGCTGGTGGTATTATTTATTATGTATGTATGAAGAATGAAAGAAGTTACATGTGTGGTGGCTAAGGTAGGCACATGGGGCGAGACTGCACAGTATGTGTGGACTGTGGTGGAGGACGACGGTGAGTCAGCGTCAAGGAAGGAACATATGTAATCTCTGTAGAATACATTTGTATAGCTACCTCATCTCACTCACTCCCCATCCATCCATCTACTTACTTACATCCACTAAAAAATATTAGCGACTGTATATATGCACAGGTAGTCTGCGTTGGCTGCCTCGGCATCGGCATCGGCATCGGCTAGAGCCCAACTTAATCTATCATACGTGCGTGCATGTCTAATGTGGACCGACAGATTTAGTTCTATCCATTTACCTGTGCTCTACCAGTGCCAGTATCCTCCACACAATCTCTTCTATAGAGTTCCCTCAACCTCAACTAATATCTGCATAGGTACTACTTCATCTCAGTTTGCGAATATCGGTATATCAGTAATTTCACTATAGCTCTCACATGTTCGTGCAGGACGGCGACTTAATGTTAGACGGCGACGGCGGACGACGGAGCAGAAGCAAAAAAAAAAAGAAGAAGAAAAAGAAGATACACATGATGGAGAAAATATTGCCATAGCTGAATCTGCACTCTACCGCTATATACAGTCGTAATAGATATGCACATAATACTCAGACTCATATTATGATTACATACACACACTACAGCTGAGATTTCATGGTGAACCGTGCGAGCGGCGAGTGAGAATCATAAAAATGTATTGCAGGCTCCTCACTCACTCTGTATAGCCATACGGCATACGGAATGGGGGATATGATAGGATAGGATGCTAGATTAGGAGAGAGAGAGGAGAGACTCTCACACTAAAATGTGGCTTTACATCGCATAGCCTTTTTATACTGAAGCTAGTCATATTCATGGAGGTATAGTACCTACCTACTTATGCACTATCTGTATGGGATAGAGCAGGCCTGTCTGTTTTTTTTGCTATCATACCTTTATGGAAATGATGGACATGGACAGTGCAAAATTTAATGTGTACTTTCAAACTTCGAACCACGAACCAATTCCAACTCCAACAGTTACGGCACATAATGTAGCCCAGATCGGACGGATAGATAGATGGATTATGCTTATGATTAGATATACAGAGTGGCTCTCTCCATATTACGTACCTACTTACTGCTAGTACTCAATGTGTAGATAATTAAAATACCTATAGTAACAAGTATTATATTACGACCGAGTTTTGAGTATTATGCATAAAGTTCATAGGTGGATATCCACCAACCTACCTACTACACAGATACTTTATGCCTCCATACTTCTCACAGGGCCTCATAATATAATAAATGACTTTTTGACTTACCAGCACTCGGCTACGGTGCTACGGGGAAGAGTTTGGATTTGAAACGGCGATCCGTACGTAGATATTGATAGATGGACTAGATAGATGGGATTTAGTTGAACATTACTTCAGAGACAGAATGGAGCACATGGTATGGTGAGTCAAGGTATGCCACTGACACGGACTGGCATGGCAAAGGGTAACTATGCCAACGGAGCCTTTACCGTTTCGCACATTCTCCTCCTTTCTCGAATTATTCCAATTCCACCACCACCATCCACCATCCTCATCCACCAACCAAACCAACTTGAACTCTATTGAATTGATACTTTTTTTTTCTCCTGCACTTCTCGTCGACTCTCGTCGAGTCCTTCTTCGACTTCTACTTCTACATTCTCTCACTCACTCTGAGACTCTGCCTCAGCCTGAGCTCCTCCTGATACAGATAACAATGAGTTGAGTGTGTGAGCGTAAAATGGAAACCACGGAATCCGAATGGTTTGTGTGATAGCACTACATATAGATATGTAGTGTTTCTGTCCTAGTCGTAGTCACTGTCGTTCGTGGCTTGATTGAGCTCTCGAATGTTTTTCTTGTTCTCTCCTGACACTATCGTTTGTTTAGTCCTTTTCGTTTACTTGAGAGGCTCCGTGTCCGTTCTATGGATCCAGACCAGACTCACTCACTCAGACCAGGTCTCCGCTGGGAAGGGAGACGGAATGTGGAGGAAGGTAAGTGTGTAGTCGTAGTCTCCAAAGTGAGGAGGGAGTAGAGGTAGTAGTAGTAGCGGGCTCAAGATTGTGGTGTACAGTGTGTTGGAAGACGGAGTGGGGGATATCAAGATAAACTTCAGGGGCACTCCTAGATTCCAATAGAACAATGAGAATGTGAAACAGAGACTTCTATTGTGTGTGTGTGTGTATGTGTACAGATAACTTATGGAAGTTCACTTCACAGCACTCTACCTAATAAATATGTTCCTTAAATTGAACTTGAGTGGTGTAGTTTGGCTTGGTTTGAATGTTCTCCTCCTCCCCTCCTTCAACTATCACAGGAGAGCAGAGAGCAGACACACACTCACACGGACGATGATATTACCTACGAGGACTCGGCGAGACTCGACTATATCAACAGAGAGCACCGCAGGATCAGCATGAGCCCATATAGCATTTAATATGTCTATCCATCTACCCACGACAGAGTAGGGAAACACATTGTGCAGAGCTCTCAGCTGACAGACGTTGGTGTTTTAGCTCATGAGTGGAGTCACTTCTCTCCTCACGTAATCTCAGACCAGGACTGACTCAGGACGAACCACGACGACTCACTCACTCAGTCAGTCTTATTGAGAGTCGGGAAGTGCAATAGGGAAAACAATGTGGCTCCTGATCAAAAATGATGGCTTGACCAACTTCCTATTTGTCTTCAAGTGAGCTGCGACGAGAGTGGAAGGCATGGACGAGGCTCAGACATGGACAGAAAATAATGATGTTCCATGACAAAGACTACAATCACAATTTATACTCATAAAGGGTGGCGAGATGATGATGATGATGATGATGATGATGATGAGAAGTAAGGCACTACACTATATAGACTGTCCCCAAAAGTCAGAGTATAAGCGGTCCTCGAAGTCGATTCCAACTGATTTTCAGTACAGTAGTGGCGGAGTGCAGAGAAAGAAAATAGGAATTGATGCACACTCGAACCTTTCGCAGATATACGCCTCCTCACACTCACAATTCACAGTGGAGCTGAGCTCATAAATGGGTAGGTAGCTCCGTATATTATAGGCACAGGATAGCAATAGGTATAGGTATAGGTGCTTACAAAGTTTGTATATGTGGATCGTAAATCCTCATAAAACCCAGAGAGCTGCTGGCTTGCTTGAGATTCGTTTAAATTCAAAGTTTGATAGTCAAAAAGTTAAAATTATAAAGAGGATTTGATTTTAAAGTGTGGGAGTGTGTGCTTGTTGCGTGGAGAAAGAGTTTAAAGTTGGCTTCGCCTCCAGAGCAGAGGAGCGAGGAGAGGTGTGAAGGAGATGTGACTGCTCTGTCCAGACTCTATGTAACTAAATATCTCGAGAGCCATTTAATAGGAGACGGAGACGGTAATGTGGTTGTATACTCGTACATTCCTCCTTCCAATTCCATTCCATGTTGTATTGTCCATTCTCAGGAGTCTACATTTATGCTAACTTCACGAATTTAAGAGTCGGTAGGTTTATAGCACCGTGCCGTCCTGCCCTGTGGACGATACATAAGAAACCCAACGAAGCATGTAGTGGGGGCTAAGGATACGGAACACAGTGAGAACTGACTACAGACAGACAGACAGACCTGTGTCGGTCTTCTCACAATGCATCCATGCATATCATTGCCTCGGGAATACTAACAAGAGCTCACAAAGACCCAGAGAAGAACATACCACCACACCACCACCACCACCACCACCACCGTGAGCTGAGAGTGGAGTGTGTGTGTTTGTAGATTGTAGAATGGAAGAAAAGAGAGACAGATCATGCGGGGGAGGGGTACAGGAAGGGTTGATTGCTCAAGGGGATTTCAGTCTAAATGTTCAAAAGTATAAAATAAGTAAAATGGAATAATTTATGAATTTACTAACATCAAGCCGGGTGCTGGAACGGAGAGACTCTGTACGTGTGTGTGTGTGTGTGTGTGTGTGTGTGTGCCTTTGTGTGGAGTGGAGTTGTGATTCTGAGAGGCTTTGTAGATATCACAACCTGACTCTGACTCTGCTGACTTGGAGCTCAAAGAAATAAAAGTTTTATCTCAATCTCACGCTGAAACTGAAACGAAAAGCTACGAGTAGAGTAGAGTAGAGTAAGGTGAGGTACGGGAGGCCGGTAGGTATGCCATATGTCTACTCCATTGTCCTCCGACAGCTTTGACTTCGGCTCCAGCAGCCAGGACAAATGGCTCAATCCATATGTAAATTACGAGTGAACACTTTCCTTCGTCGGTCGGTTCATATTGTAGATATGCACTGTCACTCTTGTCACTGCCCAGGTCTCCAGTCGTATTCGTAGTCGTCGACATCTACACACACAGTCACTCACTCAAACTTTAAAATTCTCCCATTTCAATAATAATGCTAAAATTTGTTGTCATTTTTTCTTCGTCTCCCTTCCAAACTTCCAAGTCGAAACTCTCATAAAAACGCAAGAGACTCAAAACTGGGAATGGAGAAATGGAGACTGTCTCTGCACGAACATGAGCTTCAAAACTTTCGAACCAAAACTCCCAAGCTATGATGAATATGGAATATATAGAATTTGGAGCCAGGAAAAAATTGATGATGGTGAAACGAGGAAAGCTTGGATTTTCTGACGATATATACACACACACAATAATAATAATGATGATGATAATGATAATTTTACGAGGTATATCTACACTTCTTAGCACCCAAGCATAATATACCAAATACAATGCATTCACTTGGCTGCTTGGCTTGGCTTGACGCTCTCAAGTCCGTCCGTGTCCGTGTAATCCCATCAAGAACGTAATAATAGTTGACCAAGTTTGTGGCACACAAGTGAAGACCAAAAAGTAGGTACCGTATATCCTACAATAGTACGTCCCGTGTACTATCCTAACTTAATTCTTATTAATACAGACCCGCGCACTATAAGCATATCTTTACGAATTGGTATCCCTAATAATGAAAAGAATTCCTACCCGGGTGGTAGGACTGGGAGCCTTTTTTAATTTTAAACGCCAGAATGACGATTTCACTGTACCTGAAAGCGTTTGAGAACCCGCGCATTATTAAATCATGTACGGTAAGGCAATAGTAGTTACTCACATTTTTAGTCTTTTTCAACTCACATACGGAGATATCTCACGACAAGTATACCACCTTTTTGTAAGCCACTTGCATAATTATAGGGATAAACACATTAAGAACATTACTATACTTCTGATATGGTTATATGTACTTGTATATGTATAGTTAACATACATATACATACTTAAATACATAGGCTGAATTTGGATTTAGTTTAGGGACTACATGCTCCATGAAATCATATTCACACCATGTACGATGACGACTATTACCATCAGTATCAGTAGTATTGCAATTGTTGTAAGATTGCGTTTTATTCATTTTATTGTAGTAGTACCTCGGACGAAGAAACATGCCTACCTACATACCTACCTTGGAAGGAATTGAGTATAGGAATGGGAATAGGAATTGCAGACGGAACACGAATACAAAATTCTAAACAATCCCCCACCAGAACCAACGATCCAACAACAACAATAACAACCAAATCTCCCTCCCTCTCTCTCTCTCTTCTTTTCCACGCCAACATTAAATCATGATACAATTTGTCTCAAACATTACAACGATGTTCTCTACCTACACCTTGTTGTCTTCCTCGAGAATCACAACACACAGAACAATAAACAACATGTGAATCCATTTCCATTTAATATTAATCTAACAGCATCAGCATCAGCATCAGCATCGGCATCGGCATCGGTGAAAACAGAGTCAGAGTCAAAATATGTAGGTAGTCACTCTTAAGGCTTCCTCTCATGCTGATTTGTAGGTTCTCTCTGGCTCTGGTGATGACGGGTAGCGAGTGAGTCTCAGACTACGAACAAGAATAAGGGCTGGGAAAGCAATTTACGAGGAACTACACCTTCGCCTAAAATGTGGGAACATAATACAATGCATATCGACGTAATTATATAGGTTACAATTTATCTACTATTATATTATACACTATATAGCTCTCGCTCATCTCATCGTCAGAGCGCGGCGGACGGAGCGGTCGATCCAAAACTCTCGAAAGTTTCATTTTACCATTGCCATTGTGTCCGTGTAGCTATGTAGTTTATTCGGATTTTGCGCCATTTCAGTCTAATAATGTGGAAAGAAACTCAGACGACAAATATGCAATACAATACAATGCCAAAATCCCTACTTGATATTTTAATGTGAGGTGTTGACTGAAATGGAATGAGCTCTGTATCCATATGCATTTCAAATTCAAATCCAACTTGTCATACTTATATATGTACAATAACAATATGCAGTGGGGAGTGAAGATTGGTATTTAATCCCCGTCGTATCACTATATATGGTGACTGGTGAGCACAGAGAGAGAGAGAGAGCAGAACAGTATCCTTGTTGATGTGCCTCAAACAATTTGAATCATCCAGAGCCAACTCACCACCAACAGCCACCAGCTAAAAAATTCACTACGCTCGACTTGGATTCGACTTTTGGACTCAAGTCTAACAGGTAAAAGGTAAAATGAAAAATAAATGAAAAGCTGTTAAAATGTGAAGAAGTGAAGGAGGAGATGAGGACTAACTAACTAAATAACAAACAACATGGTAATAATATAAGCATTGGTATAGGTATATGTAGATATACCCTCCTTCCAGCACGTACTCCTCAATTCTGAAAGGTACATCACCTTATCTCTCTCGCACAGTCTTTTAATTGCAAATAAATAAGAGCGTACGGCGTACATGCAAGAACATTACTTGAATCTACAAATACAAATGTACGAATGTGGCTTGAGTACAACACGAGATGAGGGAGAGTACACACACACACAAAAAGGAACAGAAAAAAAGAGTCCTTATTACTTATGAAAATACAATTAAATACAAGTGCATTATAATGTCCGTATGGAATTATTATAGGCAGTGTGTAAATGTGTAAACGTGAACAAGTATTAATTCCAAGGTTACATCTCCCTAATAATAATAATGTGTAAAATGCTCAAATGCTCAAAGTCAAATTTTTTTTCCCTCGAATGAATGCTTTGGTTTTTCACATAACGACCATGTTAATTGATAATTTGACTGACGAAAGAAAGAAACGTTGCACTGTGACTGTGTCTGCTCATATCTGTAATCTGTACAGATATTCTATTTACTTTTACTCATATCGTGATATCATGGCATGGTATGGTACATGATTTTTCTTCTTCTTCTTTTTTTTCTTCTTCTCCACACACAAAACCACTTGGACTTCCAAATCCAAATCCAACTCTAATGAAAGAGTATTACATACACTTTACACGTCTTACTAATGGATTCAGAGACCTAAAGTCGTCATCATCCTTCTCGTCGTCGTAGTCGTCGTCGTCTTCGTCGTCATGGTTTATACTCCATATAGTTCCATACTTACACACACTACTATGTTGCATGCATATGTACCTAGGTAATCTTTTATATATGTAGACTTTCTTGTCTGTTTTCTATTTCAGTTTTAATAAAATTTACTGCTTCGTCTTCTCCCTCCTCATTTTCATGGATATTATTGGACTTGACGGGGGCATGTTAATGGTTAAGTTAAATTGCTTCTTGGAGTTGAAATTGAAATTACTATATTAGAGCCCGGCTCTGCTGCTGCGTCTTGGTCGTTGTCGTTTCGGACGGATCAGCCCGTTGGTGTTGGTTGTTGGCTTGTTGGGATTTTGGGAGTCGGTGTCTGTAGGTAGTTGGTTGGTTGGTTGGTTCCGTACTCTGCTCCTGGTGGTGTTGGCAATAATCAAGTTGATGCATGAGTTGATAATCATGAATGAGAATTAAGGAGTGGATCATATGGTGGTACTGGTGGGATGGAAATGGATGTTAAGCTCAGAAAGATGTACAACCTGTCGTCGTGGAGCGGTGAGATGCTGTTCCTAATCCTGAGCGGAGGCTGACGATCATGCATGTGCTCTATGTTCAATGTTCATCATGGACATTCTATAATAAGGAACGACATCGGGTTGAGAGGAAATGCAAATGCCAGGAGGTTATGTGTAATATTCTTCTAGCTGAGGCTGGTGCTAGGCTCGTCTAATCCTGATCTACTCCACACTTTTGGCCTCATGTACCTATACCCACCTACCTACCTATACTCCATCTCTGCCTCTGCCCTGTAATAATGATAATAATAATAATAATAATAATATAATGGAAAGTGTAAAATGGGTGGGATGAATCCTATGAAACATAATTTCCTTCCTATCTCACTCACTCCTATCAACTCTCACCTCAACTCAATAATAATATAATCACGTCCACGTCCACGTCCTTTCAAAGTCAGAGATACATTTATCTTTTATTTTCTATGTAAAGTTGCTCTTCACATCAAAATTTACAAGCGCATCAAAAGGCAAAACGAAATAGTTTGTCAGTCAGGAGCGAGAGCTGTATGTATATAGTTAGTAGCCCAACTTACAAAGTCTCGTAGTGACTGTACTGTACAGACAGAGACAGATCTCTACTAAGTCGAGAGCATGAATTCATAGCCACGAATAAAACGGCTGCTCCCTTGACTATATATTATTATCATGTGTAAAATGTTCCTAAAAATGTTTTTGAGTCAGCCTGTGAATAAATCTGCAAAGTTGGCGCTCAAGTACATGGCGAGTGCATATATTAGCTAAAAGTATGTTGTGCTTTATGTGTCCTTTTATTTTTCTATGCAAAGGTGCTTATTATAGTTAGCAGTATAAAAATGAACAATACATTGGGCTGTAGTCCATACTTCATACTCCATACTCCATGGAAGGGTCCCTTATCTGAAAAATGGCAATAAAATAACAGTCTCTCTCACTCTTGTGTGTCTCTCAATTTCTAATGAGATTCAATCAAAGTAAAATAACAAACAAAGAAGAAAAAAAAACAAAACAAAGTAAAGTGTGTGGATTAACGATCATGTTAGAGACCTGGCATAAAAGGAAATGGCAACGGTAGAATTTCTCCTGGTTGACTTATTTGGTGTTTTGGGGGAGTAGTGATCGAACGAGAGAGAGAGAGAGAGAAACGGGAGGGGGGTCAGGAATTGATGTTCTTCCTTGTCACAGATTAAGATTTCTATTCCAATTTTTTCCCATTGTTAGCGCCATGTTCAAATACACTACGACTACTCCATAAGTAAGCAGTGTATTACAATACAATTCATGAATGTGTATATTAGCTAGGTATCTATTTTAGCAGTAACATAGAGCAGATTTGAATTTTAGGAATATGTATATTTGTTTTTTTTAATAATTTTAAATTAAAATGACCACATGGTGTTGCCCTTCCAAAATATTCCCTACACAGATGGATGAAAATGGAAGGGTCGCCCAAATTGATATGCTAACGCGTAATAATGATACTAACTCAGCTCTATATTGTGTACCTACTACCATGCTCACATTTATTTATAATACCTAATACAAATTGGTAATATGTAAATCCATACATGAGCCTCCCTATGTACATGTGATACACTTGTTGCGAATCGCGACTGCGACTTTGGTGTTCCTCAACACTTTATGCATCATATTAATGTCAGAGACCAGGCCACTGAATTGTCTGTATGCGAAAATGTTGAGAGAGCGCGTCGCATATTCCTCCCTAGCCCATTTAGAGTACATAGGACATGTATTAAGATGAATGGGGTAGGAATTCAAACGTGGATATTGGTATTACGTTTAATGTTACATATTAAAAAGAATGTATGAGTCCTGAGATAAAATGATTTGCATTCCATATTTTTAATGTATGAGTTTGTGCCCATAGAGCTGATATGAGAGGCTGAGGCTGATCCTATCATCCAGATTGTATTGTGTGTGTGTGTGTTATAATATTGCACGGATAAATTATAATTGAGAGCGTCATCCTTATCCTTATTACTCTTTATGTGATGAGAGACTATTCAGGATTCATGAGTATGTATAAATGTGGAAATTACATAGGTTACTATGAAATCTGTCGATACGCCTATATAATCATGTACGCATATAATGTGTGTAGGTTAGGTGTGTAGGTATCCACTTAGCACATTTGGCTCAATGGAAATCTTAATTAAGAGATTATATTTGAGTAAGCAAATCTCGGTAAGGTTGAGCCAATCCACAAAAAAAACTCTAACTAATGATTAAATCATGAAATTCATAAATTTTTCTCCAGGCAAACTTGTCATCGGCATAATATGGGCTTGGATTGGGATTGGGATTGGGAGTTGGGACGTCAGCATGGACAGACAAAGAGATTATTTTACTCATTTAAATATGTAACCTACCTAACCAATAAGCAATGATGTGTTTTCAGATACGATACGACGTAGTATGTACATTCTTGGAAGAATAGGGCCTATATACGACTCTCTCTCTCTCTCCGTGTCTCTCCCTTCACTTTATAGTCTTGCTACATTAATAATCAAATGACCTTAACTTTGCCAAACATGTACATTTAAAAAAAAATACATATTTTATTTTAATATGCATACAATTTTTTTTTCTTCTATACACAATTTTTATTGTTGGTCCAATCCCAATCTGAGAGAGAATCTTACATCTAACAAACTGAACTACACCTTGCAATCAAGGAATCAACATCAAGATGATGGTGATGGTGATCGTGACAGATTGCAATCCTTATTTTCGAAACTATCTCTGGAAGTAAGGAGACAATTTTTTTTTGACGTTTAGCAAAATTTACGAATTACAGAATTTTTACCTTATTACCTTATATTCTAAAAGTTAAATACATGGTCGTCATATCATTTTAATCATGGAGACGACTCATCATCATTTTTTTTCTTCTTCTCATGAAAAGAAAATGGAGGTCACAGGAACGATAAGAATTGATCCAAATATGGTGTTGCTACTGAAATATTGTTTAAGTATGACAAGACAGGCTAAAAAGATGGTGTGGTATGTTATTATGCATCTAGCGTTACAATCGATTCATTTTAAAAAATATATGTTATATCTGCTCGGCCTCCTCTGACACTGACTGAAAAAATATCATATAGGAGGAAGATTGAGATAATGTGGAAGTGGATTATTGGAAACGTAAGTCAAGTTGAAGTTGGATTAATAGCTCGTTCCTTGCCACTTTTCTTCTGGTACTGGTACTGGTACTGGTATAGGAAGGCAACATTGGAGCAAGATGAGGATTGGTGAGCGTATAAGAACACGTATCTATATATATATAAGTACACAACTATTTCAAAATATTTTTCTCCTTTTGCGACTACAGACTTGTGTAAAGCTGTTCACTCACGCTCACGTACTTCATCTCTGTTTCAGTCCAGCATAATGTGGGTAATAATTTTAGCATGCATTACGTCGGATGGAAGACGTGCTATGTGATATTTTAACGATCAATGCGTCTTGTCTTGATCCAGAACGTGCGAATCCATTGGCTATTGGCTTCCCTCTACTTTTAATTTTTTAGTTTCAACTTTGAAGAGAATCATCTGTATTCGACCCCCTACTCGAAGTGTGCCTCAGACTGAGACTCCATATAAAGGAACTTTTCTTATATTTTTATTTATGTATTCTATAGCACATATTGCGGGCTACCTCACAATCCGCGAAGCCGTTATCGAATATTAGAAAATCGAATTTAAATTCGAACGAAGGAAAGGGAAAAGCAAAAATAAATGAGTAAAAAAAATATAAAAAATAAAATAAAGTAGGTAACTCGAGACCGAGACAAATAATTTTAAATTCGATTTCTGGTGAGTGGGGTTAACAACAAGAGGGTTTGAAATGTCTTATATATTTTTTTAATTCAATGCCAAAGCTAACCACACTAAAAGATGTTGTTTTCCCAATCCCAATCCTTCCACACAATCGTTGTCGTTTGGGAGAGGTGTGGTATGAAATATCACATCACATCATGAATTTAAAATACAGACGGGAGGAGTATTAGTATAATTTTATGGCTATACAGATAATGTAGTCTGCACGGTTTCTGCGGTTAAATTCAAAGCACAAAATCATAATGTGGTGGTTTGCTGAGACTTGAGACTAGAGAACTACGAGTAATAATTGAATCAAAATCAAACACGTTAAAGTATAGTTAAAATTTATTTTCTCATAATATATCCTTCCTTCCTTGCCCCAACCAATTCGTCCCAGCAAAAAAAAAGAAGCAAAATCAGTTAAATAAGATTCAGAGGAAAATAGTCAGTACATATACTATATTATGCGGATATACAGATTCTGTTTTTTTTTGCGGGTAGTCCGTATTTATATGTACACAGATATAGGTATAGTAGTGTATAGTAAGTTAATAGAATTCTTTTTGTATAGATTACACTTATAGGTAATGTAACTTACAATTAGTATTTATTTTATGTTTATTGCCTACTCAGAATAATTTTTTCATATTCACTCCTTCAAATAAATTCTCGCCCTCCTTGTGTACATGCTTTAAGTGGGGATATGACTTTGGTTTACAGGATAAAATTAAGATGATTATGACTATATAATTAGGATGAGTATACGTCAGAGGAAAATCATCGATAGACTAATTCCCTTTAAAAACAAAATGTAGGTAGGTACCGTACAATGAAATGAAAAACAATATTCATAATCGTGTAAAAACTTTATCTCGCATAGCTCTACAGTCCGCCCTCCGTTGAATATGTTGACTACTACACGTTTCTTTTACGAGAGATCATTTGAATGAATTATGCACATGATGCGGATAATTGTGCAGAAATTTTACTGCCTGGTGAATATATTGAATAAATTTAAATGAGGCCGTGCTAAAATAAATAATTATCAAGTCGAATACGGAATGAGATGACTAGTCTATAATTCCATTTTCCCTACATGTCACATTAGTTTATGTAGAAGAAAAACATGTAAAATAAATGCACTTTCTTCAAGAGCCAGAGCCAAGTAGGTGTGTAATCATCCCTATAGATACTTGCTATTTACTACATCTAAATTCATAATTTAAAAAAATATGTAGTATATATAGCTTCATATTTAAGGCCAAGGTGAAATAACAATCAGCTACCGGCTTTGCTACACTGAATAACTAATCGAAACTTGTAATAGAGGTAAAATAGCCTAATTTTATAACTATTAAAATGACAAGCCCGGAATGACGTTGATGATTAAATTTCTAATCAGCCCTGTTAATAGCTGCATAGAAGCAAAAACTATATTACAAACAATAAAATACATCATGTAAAAGTAGCAGAATTTAGCAAACCATGTTTTTTAAAAATTATTCTGTGAAAACCTTGGTAGAGAGACGAGTGGAGTAATTAAATAGGTATTTGTATGTATTTTGAGAACACTGTCTCCGTTCTTCCACGAAGGTGCTCACATCCAAGTTCCTGCGTACATATTTCCGCCTTCTACCAAATTCCACACTTAATGAGCCCCGACGAATTGTTTTAAAAAATCACCGGAAAAGCTTACGTGATCCGGAAAGTTTTCAGCTCGGTCACTGGTTCTAAATTCTGCCGTCCATAAATTCACTGCTTCAATTACTCAGACTATTTTCACCTAATGAAATACCTTGTTTCATGAGAAATTAATTCATCTGTGTAATTGATTTCTAAAAATAACTGGAATCTCAGAAATACAATGAGAGCGAATAAAAAATTAACTATGCAATAATGTATACAGGCAGGCAGGGATATAAATTTAATTGTACACACAATTAAATATACACTATACTATAACATAGGCAACAATAATTGCGACAAAATTTGGTTACAAATTCTGCTTTTCTAAATATAAAAATCAAACCAAGGAGCAGAGGCGGACTGGCCACAGGGAATTGGGGGAAATTTACCATGGGTCCCCGTTTTCTTATACACTACGTATACAGGATCTTGGGGACCCTAGACACAGCTTGAGACCCCTAGGCCTAGCGTGAAACCCCTGATCGCCCAACCTATTAAATGAAATTCACCGGGCCCAAAGAGACCCCAGTCCCCCCATGCTGAGATGAGAGAAAGCAAACAGAATCTTCCCATTTTGTCCTGCCTAAAAACTCTCGTCGCTTATGTTGTAGCCTCTACCACATTTCGATTGGGGCCCGAGTCACTGTCATATTCCAATTCGGGAGGCTTTATTTGCAATTCCTCTACCCATTCAGAAAAATGACATATACTCGGCAGGTAATTTTGAGGGGAAATACCACTAATTCACAAAATAACCATTCGTTCGAAAATGTGTAAAAACATTGATGGCTGTAAGAAATCCTGGTTCAAAATTTATTTAGTTTGCAAATAATGTAAATTTTAAATTCCAATTCCTTTGTTACAAGCTCAAAATCTTAAGTGTTTTGTGCTTTTACATTATTACAACTTCTCACTTAAACTTAGTTGATTAAATCTGACTCAAAACCACGCCAAATTTTCATGGCAAATGCTTGCTGTAACCATAACCATAACCCTATTCCAGGACACACATGAAAATATTAAAGCACATACTATTGCTAATATTATGTGCCACACAGACAAATTGAATTTGGAATGGGAGGTGGGCCACAATTACATATGGTTTGCACATTAGACTTCTGCCACATGTCCCCCATTATTTCCTTTTTGAAATTAGTACTACACACGTTAAACCATTTTTCAACTTGTACATTGATTTTTGTAGGATCCGGTATCATTTACAAAAAACAATAACACCAGCTATACCCAGCTCTTGTATTGTCATTAATCTTCATTAGTAGGTTATTAGTACAAGGATGTTCACATTTGCCCCATGGCAACGCTTTGAAGTGAATAAAAAAGGATCTTGCATTTTTTTTAAAACTAAACTCTCTTTTAAAAATTCAAAATTAAAGCAACCCTAATTAGTATTATCGAATCAAAATGGTAAATTAAATGCTAGGTACTATGAAGTATGAAGATTGAAAAAAATTCCTGACTCCTTTCAGTACACTTTTTAATTAGAATTAAAGCGTGTTTGAACTCTATACATTTGAAACGAGTATGTAGAAAGTTATGCAATGTTGGCAGGTAAAATTTCTTTTGCTACATATCTTACAAGGAAACTGCCAGTATCTACTACCGACTCCAAGTAGAATCACATGGCCACTGGTGGATAGATGAATATTTAGATGGAGCCTCCTTAATCTCTTACCAGTTACTTTGGGAAACTTGAGCCGCACTGTTCAGTAGATGGCATATCTTGTTCTTACAAGATGTTCGGAGAGGATGTTGAATAGTCTATAATATTTTCCCAGTGCCTCTCCTTGTAATGTATGCAATAATGAGACGTGATAGTCATTAGAAAAGCTCTACAATATGAAACTAGAAAAGTAATTGAGAATTCATGCTTGAAGCTTGAGTCAGCTCAGTTTAGATGAGAGATTAGGCAAATGAGGCACAAAAGTTCCACAGGGCTTTATTTAGAGTCCATTGAGGCTAAAAAGGAGTCCTCCTTCTTTTGTCTCTCTCCGTCATGGGAAGCACACGCTTGACTGTCTCGGTCTCGACTTGGCCTCTCTCAAAGTTGTACACACTCAGAGTGTAAGTTGTTCTTGGCATGGTTTGGTCTGATTAACTCTTTGCATTCACTCAAATTGAAATGGGACTAGAGCCATAACTTAGGACACACACACACCCACTACTGCACCACCAAAAACCCAAGAGTATTTCGCATAATACATGGAGGAAAACCCTCCCAGGACTCGCAGGACTATACTATCGCATATTTTGGAGAGAGAAAAAGATCTTCACTCCTCTCAGTCAGTCCTCTTCACATCTCATTCTCCATCTCAATGGCATGGTGGCCTGGTAGTGGGGCACCGAGTCCAATAATGCTCTAGACCTCAGAGGATGAACTCACATATTATATCAAGGAAGGGAAGGGAATAGGGGACGAGGTAGAGTATCTCTAGCAGGACACTTAGTGTGACAGAGAAGCACAAAAAAAATGGTAAACTCAAAAAGTTGCATCATGCATGAAACCGCCTCCCGTCCCCGTTTAACCTCTAACTTGAACGCTCCTGCCACCATAGAAATCTTGTGAGCCCATTCCAATTTTCTTAATCTGATAGAGAATAGTCTGAACCCACCTACCACCATCACTGCAGTGAGTAGCAACTGTATTACCACCTATTAATGTCTACTAAAAATAATGTAACTAGATATAAATGCATAACTCATTTCATAGGATTACGATTACGACAACGATTACGACGACGACGACGACGACGACTACTGCCATTACAATTACAACCATAAAGGATCTTCGTGACTAGTAGCTATATAAATAATTTATATTGGTTTTTTTAGACTCAGAATATCAGAGACCCTCTATTCCTATATTGTGGGCCGTGCATGCAACAATGTTGATTTTATTTGTACTCCGTGTGTGTGTGTGTGTGTGTGTCTGCTTGTTAAGGGTGTCTGGTTCTGGTTCAGGAGCCTTGACTACATGGCATGGTTAACGAAACCTAATTTGATAGTTTAACTTTTGGGTAATTTTCGTTCACACGATCAATTACGGGAATGGATGTGAAGAGTAAAAAGCGGAGTGAGTTTTTAAGAACTCTTCCTTCCCTTCCTCCTAGAGCTCATTTATATAGGATGGGAAAGCGGTGTCGGTGTCGGTGTCGGCGTTGGTGTGGAGGATGGGGTTTGAGGCGGGTAGTGGATGAAATGGAATATGGAAGTAGAATCAGTGGAGACAAGGTAGAAAGATGAGGGAGCTGTGTCTGAGTTGGATCATAAAGGGAGAGTGTCGTCGTATGGTCTTAGGTATATTGTGAAGGAAGACTGGCTGAAAATGACCATAATAATATGGGTGCGTCATATACATTGTATATATAGGTGGGTGGGTGAGTTTATATGTAGTGGGAAGCGTTTGGATCTGATGGTTTTGGTTCGATTCATCCTATCCAATTTAACTTCAACTGTATAATTATTTACCTTTTGGCCAATTTCTGAATAATTCAAGCTATGAACTTTATTTCTTATAGGTGGGGGAAAACTAATAAATCGCAGTATATGAATGTAGCAGTATTTGTATAATATGACTTTTACCATTTATAGTAAATTGTTAGAAATCATTAACAACACATCTAATTTTGAAATCGATGATAACTTGTATACTGGGTTTTATAATTTTATGATTTATATTGTTCAAAAGTGTATCTAGGCACTATTTTAATTCAAGCGAGGAAATTACTGTTATTTTGAAAATGGTTCATTTAAAACCATGTTGTCTATGAAGAACCAAAATTGCCCATATCCATTAACTAAAAAAAATATCCAATATCTACAAAAATATTGCGATATATATCTTGAAAGCATTTAAATAGAACATTCTTCACTTTTAAAAAATATGAAAATAGAACATTTTGAACTTTTCAAAAACATGCAAATAGAACATTTTGAACTTTTCAAAAACATGCAAATAGAACATTTTGAACTTTTCAAAAACATGCAAATAGAACATTTTGAACTTTTCAAAAACATGCAAATAGAACATTTTGAACTTTTCAAAAACATGCAAATAGAACATTTTGAACTTTTCAAAAACATGCAAATAGAACATTTTGAACTTTTCAAAAACATGCAAATAGAACATTTTGAACTTTTCAAAAACATGCAAATAGAACATTTTGAACTTTTCAAAAACATGCAAATAGAACATTTTGAACTTTTCAAAAACATGCAAATAGAACATTTTGAACTTTTCAAAAACATGCAAATAGAACATTTTGAACTTTTCAAAAACATGCAAATAGAACATTTTGAACTTTTCAAAAACATGCAAATAGAACATTTTGAACTTTTCAAAAACATGCAAATAGAACATTTTGAACTTTTCAAAAACATGCAAATAGAACATTTTGAACTTTTCAAAAACATGCAAATAGAACATTTTGAACTTTTCAAAAACATGCAAATAGAAAATTTTGAACTATTCACAAACATGCAAATAGAACATTTTGAACTTTTCAAAAACATGCAAATAGAACATTAGACGCTTTTCAACATTTAACGCATGTTTCGGATTTTGTTTTCATGACATAGCTCATTTTGATTCTAGCTTGAATTGAATATGGGTCATTTTGGTTCTTCACAGACGTTGTGCAGGATATTTCATAAGACTGCAATTAGTAATTTGGCACTCAGCCGCTAGTAAGTTTTATAAAACGAGTTTTATGAGTTGAATTGTACTTGTGCCGAATTAGCCACAAGTTGAATTGCACTAAAAGTCGGACTGACTGACATAAGTAGAATTGGCCATAGGTTGAATTGGAAAAGGTGAAAATATGGCACAAGACCGGATCTGAGCTGAGCACACAAAACCTTAATGTTCCCATATAGACAGACGCGTACAAGCTGTAATGGTTTTTCTCCTCACTTCCTCTTTGTAGGTATAAAGACGTGGTTACTTTTGTTGGGATTTGAAAGTAAGTAAGTGAGTGCATATACATTGACTCGGAAAAGGCATAACTTACACTGAAGTGTAATTCATACTCGTACGTGCTCCACTGCACAAATCTCTGAAATCTCAACATGTTTCTCTCTGGCTTTTATCGGTTCGTGTGAGAATAAGTTTTTGTTTGTACATGTACAATCCAGGAATCCACTGGGTAAGTGTACCTAGCTGAGGTGAGTATGTCTCGGGCTCCCAAATATAAGAATGGGGAAGAAAATATGAGAGAATATGGGATGTAGAGAGAGAGAGAGAGAGAAAATGTAATGATATGTAATGGGAGAGGGAGTCGTATCATGATGAAATGTGCTCTGCCACACAAGCCTTAGCTTTCTCCATTTCCCCTCTCCGACTCCAATAATATATTTTTCCTCCATTGGATTTCCCTGTCCTAGTCCTAAGTGATGTAAAAGTTTCAAGAAATTTTCTGGCATGTATCTCAAGTCACAGTGGTGGTGGTGGTAGGGAGTAATCTTAATAAAGTACCTAGGTAGGTGCATTGCTATAGCTACACAGAGGTTCTCCATAGACACCATAGTATACCTATGTAGGACGGAATGAGGGGTTTTTGAGTGAAAGAATCTATAAACGCATGTACAGGAATTGGATGGGACAGATGGAGGACGCAGTCGGTTGTCGGTGGGAGGAAACTGAGCAGACAAACAGACACACACTCAAGGGATGCATGTGGATGATGAACGGAAGCGTGAATTTAGGAAGAATCCTAAATCCAAACTGCCCGATTTATTTATGACTACTGAGAGGGAAGCAGACTGTGTCACTAGGCAATGTGCATTGCTCTGGTTCTGGTAGCATCCCATGCCACGCCACACCACCATGTCATGCCATCATACAATGGTGGTGGTGGTGGTGGTGGCGTCAGCAGTGGTGGTGGCAGTGGTAGTGGTAGTGGTGGTGATGATGGAACGGAGTTGAGTTTGACGATGTGAACATGTAAATGTGTAACTCGTTCAGATTCTTTCCTTCCGTCTCATCTCCCACCACTCACTCAATATCTTACCGATCTTCCCCGTAAAAAAAAAATAAGAAAGAAAAGAAAGAGAAAATCTAATCTTGTCTGCATCTCTCAACTTTTTGAACCCATGAAAATTCTTGGATTCTTCCCAGTTCACTTCACAGCACTTTCTCCATCTTCACCCTTATTTCCTTCCTAATTCCCACTTTCCCACGCCTCTAGTCTTTAACTTGCTGACGTTCACACATTCATGCGAGCTCCACGACAACTACTACATTTCCCTAAATTTTTTACATAGCTTCAGTCCTTTAACTCTCCGTTTTTTCGGTTTTCCTCCCCCCAAAACCAAACCCCTATTCCTTTATCCCTATATATGTACAGATCGTTCGGGTATCATGGAGACCCATGTCATTATCCAACCATTCCGCATTCCAAGAATATGCAGCATCCATCTCTCTATATTCTACTTTCTCTCCAACTATCTCAGTACTATATACTCCATTGTCCCTGGAAGGAAAGGATTCATCCCTATTTCACAACCCACCAGCGTCAACGTCCAACTTAATTACGATCCGGCCCTCACTTCCAAACGTCCAAATGTCCAAAATCCAACCAACTTACTTGTCTTCTCCCTTTCAACTCCGCCGGGGTTTTACACGCTCGTTTTGGTCATCTTCACTACTACAATCTACAATCTTGCTCAATTTCAAATGTTCAACTCGTACACACACTCGCTCCTATCTGTCTGTAAATGCATGTCTTGGTAGGTATGTACTTCTCGTTCCCCCTACTACTTTTATTCTCCTGTAATACTTTCATACTTCTTGGCGCTTCTCACTCTCTCACTACATAAATGTATACTATGTACCTACCTACCTACATATTATAGCCATTCGAATCTCAAGTCTGAGGACGCGACTCAAGAAATAAACCAGTTGGGAATGCTATTAATATAGTATGACTTTTATTTTTTTCCTACGGCTTCCCTCATAAAAGTCCATGGAAAAAGAATGAAGTGAATTTTGAAACTAAAAAAAAAGTTTTGAATTTAAATTCACACTTAAATAAAATAAGCTAGCTAGAAGGTCTGGGGAAGGGAATGTATCATTGTTATTTATAAGAGAGTAGAAATCCTATAGTGGAGCTGGATTGAGAGAGAGAGAGAGCTGAGAGCTGAGCGCTGAACTCAAACCGAAACCGACGAACAGAGCCGAAACGCAGGAATTATCTTCATTTCTGCTAAATTGACTGCCACTTACAATTAGAATTGTTTAATGTTTCGTTCATATCGGAGCAGAGTACGTACGTGGATGGGAGTCGTCGTCCTTTCACAGACGAGAGCATATACATAGTAGAAAACTAGAATATTATAAGAGAAAGCCGTCGCCGTGTGAAGGGAAAGTCTCAAGGCTATACACAGCGCTCCTACGAAATGAAGTCATGTTTTATTGCTGCCTAAGTTGTGGTCTTGGTGGTTTTGAATTTGAATTTGAAGCCGTGTAATTAGGTGTGTGTGTATATGTATATAATTATGTGTATTGTTTCATGTGTATTTATATCGTGGCTATTAAGTATGAATGAGTCTCATCTCTCATTTAAACCCTTTGGCCATGGCATGCATGGTGGCTATAGCTAGGCTAGGAGGATTCTCCAATTCTTCCCGTCTCTCCAAACTCAAAGTAGCAAACCCTGTAAAGTCGTAAACTGCGCTTTTCTCTCTTGAACCCAAAGTCTGACTGAATCAAGCTATATACATACCTACACATGCACTGCACTCGCAGTTCGCACTGTTCCAGTTCCAGGGCCTGTGTGGACTCTGGACCTGGACTGAACCTCCATTGCATATACATATAGGAGCATTATTAGAGTTTACAGCGGGCTGCCTGTTACTGTTAAGTAAGTTTAACATAGATTTGAGAGGACTCAGAATAAATGGAACAAGTTTTTGGAGGATTTGAACGTAATTATTCTTATGTTAAGCCAGTATGGATAGTACTGTTGGCACTTTGATGAATCTGTGTAAAATGCAACGCTACATAAATCCATTCATTTCGGCTCCATATTTCTGTTTTGTAGTTTCGTCCTTTTCCTTTGGGTAGTTTTGGGAGTGTACAGAGAATTGGTAGAAGACGAGAGACACACACTTGGTATTATAAAAAGATTTGTAGACTCGCACAAAATCCGTCGAGGCGGAGGAGCCTGGGAAATAATCTTGATTTGCGATGCTTGAATGCTTAAGGAGGAATTTAGCTCAGCTCTTCAACAGTAACAGCCATAGCCACACAGTTCAGTAGTATTATATCAAATCAATTTTTGTGAAACTTTCGGCTTTCCCTCCTCCTTATCGGCGACCGGCTCAAACTAAAACTGTAGCCTAATGCTTTCGCACTCTCACTCTCTCTCTCTCAGTCTCTCATAAGTAAGCATGTAAAATTGAAACTGGAGTAGAGCTCGAGTCTTGCAACTATTTTAAATGACTATGGATTGGAGCAGAAGAGTGTGAGAGAATAAAACGTTGTCTATTTTAGAAAAGGAATAGAAATGGATTGGGGGAGAGACGAGGACTGCGGGACAAGCACGGGAATGAAATTTCAGGAATTAAAATTAAAAATTTACACATCAGCAGCAACAAGCCTTTAAAATCCTTTATCTGGTCCTGGTCCTGGCCAATGGAGTTCCATGTACGACCTCTTGTACTTTCCTTTCCTATCCATTTCCCGTATATCGTTAGTTTCAATGTTCGATTAAGTTTATCAGAATTGTGAATTATTTAAGGAGTAATTTATTTTATTCAATGCCACACTGACATTCTCTCTCTCTCCCTCTCTTTTTTTGGCCATGTGTTTGAGCAGGGATATTAGAGTTTGTTGAAAACGGAGGACGAGGACGACAGCATGTAGCTCCCACATCTCTCCACTTATTCTCACGAACGTTACCGTTAAACAAGGAATGGCACGTCACGTCTCTCTCTCCAAGTAACAAAAGGAAAGAATGATAATTTTCCTCTTCAATTCTCTATACAATTTCTGGGATTTTCTTCAACGGTCTTGCAATGGAGCTGGTGGAATTCCCTGGTTGCCGATTAAATCCTGCTCATCCTATACAATGCAATGGATCTGGAGGGAAGGAGGGAGCAATGCCAGTTGGTTACAAATAAACAAAAGGACGACGAGAAAGCATTTTCTGTTCAAGTCTCGAGAAAGCCCCTCTCTCTCTCCCTCTGTCTCTCCACGAATACCAACACACATTATAGAATTGGTCCCAAAAGATGCACTCTCCATGTTGTCCTCGGACACTTAAGAGCACTGGAGCACCGTCAATATAAATAATCTAGTGAGCCAAATTTCTATTATGGTTAACAGGTGTGCTCAATGTAGTGCAATCTCTATAGCAGTTAGGGCCGAACTGAATTTATTTCAGGGACCATGCTCGTCTCTACCTATGTGTATGTACATGCTCTGATTTAAAATGAAACCTGCTCCATTTTTAATTTAGGTACTACGCAAATCTTACTTACTAGGTAAGTAAAATTCTAACATGGGAATGTTGCAATAGTTATAATTTATTGATTTATTTGAATATTTGTTTTCAAAGTTGAGCTCGTCAATAGCGGCAGGCAAGATTAAAAACCTATGTATCGTCTATGAAGAACCAAAATGACCCATATCCATTTTTAGCTAAAAACAATATCCACTATCTACAAAAATATTGAAACATGTCTTCAAACAATTTAAATAGAACATTTCCCGCTTTTCAAAAACATGCAAATAAAACATTTTGCACTTTTCAAAAACATGTAAATAAAATATTTTGCTCTTTTCAAAAACATGTAAATAAAACATTTTGCAATTTTCAAAAGCATGTAAATAAAACATTTTGCACTTTTCAAAAACATGTAAATAAAACATTTTGCACTTTTTAAAAACATGTAAATAAAACATTTTGCGCTTTTCAAAAACATGTAAATAAAATATTTTGCAATTTTCAAAAGCATGTAAATAAAACATTTTGCAATTTTCAAAAGCATCTAAATAAAACATTTTGCACTTTTCAAAAACATGAAAATAAAACATTTTGCACTTTTTAAAAACATGTAAATAAAACATTTTGCACTTTTCAAAAGCATGTAAATAAAACATTTTGCAATTTTTAAAAACATGCAAATAAAACATTCTAAGCATATTTCACATTTTGTTTATATGAGATAATATAGCTTATTTTGATTCTAGCTTAAATTGGATGTGTGTCATTTTGGTTCTTCACAGACAATATGAAATGTTTCATATGTTTCAATCTTTTAAAAGATAAAAATATAGGTACTACTGGTGTTTCTAGAATCATGAGGTAAATTTAAAATGAGCACAAAAGTGTTTTTTATTTTTAATTTGACGACACTGGTTTTTTAATTTTGTAGCTAGTAGCAAAAATATATTCCTAAAGTTGCCACATTATGCCAATTAAATTGTGCTCAAACAAAAAATAAAATAAAAAGTAACTATATAGCTGTACAATTAGAATTCTTACATCCAGTGCAGTGTTTGTACTAATTATCAAGTCAACATGCTTAACAAGATTCCCATGTAAAAACTTTGACGATATTATTTCTTTTAATGAATATAATTTTTTTCCAAATAAAACTAAAAGCGTACACCTATTTTCCGTATTTTCATTCCCATATTCCACGAAATTATTTTAGCTTGGTCCGGAGTCCGGATAGAGAGATGTTCTGTTTCTACCCGCAGGTGGTCACAAAAAATTCAATGGGAAGCAAAATAATTCATTTACAACGTAAACATAAGGATTTGTTATTAAAAAAACTATTGAAATTAAATTAATCACAAAGAATATAACAGAAGCCAGAGCAGAGCAGAGGTATGGCACAAGTTTATTTTTCCTTGTTGGAGCATTATTTACTTAACATGAAATGTTTGCAATTAAAACAAAAATGTTTAAATAAAATAAAGTAAAATAAGAACTACAATTATTGAGACAACTTTTTAAATTAGCAATTTGGAGCGAGGAGACGAGGAATAACGCTAAGTAGAGAAACATGTGAAATGTTCAGCTTACAATTACAACGACTTGCGAAAGTTCAAACAATGATTTTGCCTTTCTGGTCCTATACTGCTATGCAGTCCCATATAGTTTCCAGTACACTAATTATAGGCAACTACGGCGAGTGCTATATATGAGAGCTTAATAACTCGAGTTTAATGTACTAGTCTTGTTCCCCCTTGAATTATGTGTCGGAATAGAAATTAAGAGTAGAACGTGTAAGTAATTATTATTTCAAAGATTGAAACGAAAAAAAAAGATGGTCATATTTCCCCCATCCCACTTCACAAGATCCCGTTGTAAATGTCAAGAGAGTAGTTTAATAATAATAAAGATATTTCTATTTAAAAAAAATTACTATATAATATTTCATTCCAGAGTGACTTCCACACACTACTTTGTACACCCTTTATTGCCCATCATAATAAATCTTATAACCCCCTCCCATTTAACGATCTTAACAGATTTCCATTGCAATAATATTAATTATCACTGTGCCACGATATTACACCCATTCTAACACAAGTATGCAGTACGACTTCCAAATCATCAAATTATAAAGTTTTAGTTGTAAGCCCCATTACATATTTGGGTGTAAATAAAAGAAAATTCTATAATCGTGAGGCAAAAATTCCACTCCAGTTCCACCTTCAATCCATCAATCCAAAAAAATAAAAACAAAAAATAATAATAAAAAAAATCAAAGTGCGTAATGTAATTCTCACGGAAGGGTCTGCGGGTCTGGTTCTGGTTCTGGTTCTGGATATGGACTGAGTGATTGAGTACTCTACTTATACTTTGTACTTGGCAGTTGAGGACAGACTATTTTATCTCCAGGTTCCATCTTAATGCGCTCAAACCCTTAGACGCAGTCATCAAACAAAGGCACATAATATACTGCGGCTGTTGTAAAAAACAAACAAATACAAAAAAAATATAAAGTTATAAAAAGATATATTACGGGGTGGATTCACACTGAATAGGAGGTGCTTTTTCTTCTTTTTTCTCAACCAAAAACAGAAAGTAAAACAAAAAAACATGCTTTCCTTTCCCTTAAAAAAATGGAAGCACTATACTAACACTATAAGAGTCTATATCCTCAAAAGTGTTATAACTTTTGCGATCGTTGAAAACACAGTCTTGAGTACAAAAAGCTTGTGTGTGTGTGTGTGTGTGCCAATGTAATTATACTTAGCCTAGGTTTGTTATATCTGTATTCTATAAGGCAGGATTTCTTAGTGCAAATTTGAAACAGGAACTGGCATGATATGGTGCTCGTTTAGCATGCTAAGATATAGGCAGTTTGCATGCTTTTAGAAGTGTGCGTCATTTTGCTTTAGCTTTTCTCACTGTAACCTCCTTCGTATAATTGGTTGGTTATAATTTTGCTCGGGGTGCTTTGTTCTCTTTTGTTTAGAACTGTGTGTGTGTGTTAAAGGAAGAGAAGAAGGAGAAACCTCGTGTTCATACAATCTCCAAATCTCCATGTCCATTTTTCTATCAATGAATTATTCTCGTGCACTTTTCATTAATCTAAAGTGGAAATGGAAAAGGGAATGTTTAGCTTCGTATTTTGCACAAACAAAAAAAGCTAGAAACAAAAAAAAATATAAAAAATAAAAGTTTGCAAACATTTGCCTTTGAACTTGATTAATAGGAATGGAGGGAGACGGGATGGGACTGCTTTTAAGTCTGTATAGAGATTTATTTGAGTACATTGCGTGTAGACAAGTGTATAAATAAAAAGGGAATGGTGAGAGCGTATGAATGCTCCTCTCAATAATCCTTTGCGTGTCTCTCCATTCAGAGTCGCACAGTCAGAGAGCGAGAGACTCACAATAATAAGCTTTTGCTTTCACTTTCCCTCGGCGGCCAGTCTTATGCCTGTCCTATTGTTTCTCACTCCTCTGCTTCTGCTCTGGCGGTCCTCGCCGAGTGTAGTGTACACTACTGGATATGGAGTGGAGGACATGATAATTTTTTGGTTTACGTTGCTAAGGATGGTTTATGTGTGACAGTATTTTTGGCTATATCTCATAGTAAATGCGATCCCTTTCGTAAATCTGTAAATCCTCTATATTTTTTCTCTTATTTGTATTCATGAAAAAGGGAAATATAGAAACATAAACTAGAGCGGAGAACCTTCCACAGTCACATTTTACTTTGTTTACGAGTTGTCAAAATGAACCATAGGAATCATCATAATAATAATAACTGTGCATCCTCTTAGAATATTTACATGCTACGGGAACGTAGTCTCAGCCTCACTAAAATTGAAGAAGCAATACATAGTATACAGCAAAAACATGCAACTTGATTTTTTAAAGTTTTGCAAAAGTCACGATAAAATTTAAGGTTTGTTAATCTCTTTCAAAAATTGGGAGAAATACTCAACTTTTCAAAAATGCACTGCTTATAAGATAAAAATTTTTACCGTTTAAAAAAATCTATCGAACTAAAAACCTATAGGAAAGAGTGGGAGAGAAAATCATTCAGAAATATTTTAATCAAGATTTTGAGCTATGAACTCCAACAAAGATATTACTCGAAAATGTCTGAAAGACTTCCGTTAATATGGAACGTCTCATATTGCATCTTCCTCGATGATGATAAATTGTTATATCTCTGTGTGGTGTGTGGCTCAAATTAAAATTAGATTTTATTTTCTGACAAAAAAACTAAATGGATTTGGACTGTCATTTATTTATGAGAGTGGAGGAGATTATGAGTGGAGAGTGGAGGGAGGAGGAGGAGGAGGAGCGAATCGATAGCATATGGAAGGAGTCGGCTGATAGTGATAAGCGAGAGAGAGAGAGAGAGAGAGAGAAAGAGAGTTGGAAGGAAACTACCAGAGTCAAAGTTTGAAATATGACAATGGGAAAAGTATTTTGAATGCACATATGTGTGAAACCACGTACTCCCGAATAGATAAGTTGTTATTTCAGGAAATAGGATGAATTTTCTCACAACACTACAAGATAGATTTGATTTATTGAATAGAGCAAAGTGAGAAACTCGAGAGTCGAGGAGTTTCAAAGAATCTCATTGAAATTTTCCCTACTCTACTTTGACTCCGTCCCCATCTCCACTCCTGTACTTTCCACTTTCCCGTAACAATATATATCATGTCCTTAGGCCAACCAGCCAAATTCCATTCAACTTTGAACAACAACTACCATGAGATATCTGTGAATTGCACTATAGTTTCTACTTCTCACAATCCCAGCATTTATGCTCCCGCTCAAGGCTCCTTCCTCCAAATCATACAGACAGAGGACAGAGAGTCATACTTAAATAGTCCTACACCACGCAGAAATAGAAATATACACGCTTCAGCTACCTTCCTACATTTGAGCCATACATTACATTATAGGCATTGTTATCAGTTGGAATCGGACTCGGAGTAAGACAAGGGATACATATGAGCGTATGTCCATACTGGTAGCTACATACCTACGGCAGCTTCTTGAGGGGGGAGGGTCCTTTTCCTTTTCTCTCCGCCGCCACATGTTGTGGTAACGGAGTATAGTCACCACAGTGGGACATCAAAAGCTCCAAGTGTTTCCCTTGTCAGCCTTATTATCTTGACTAGAATATTTCCGTGGGTCTAAAACACACACACACACACACACACAGCAACTCTTTCTACAGATTCATACCGAGAGTACAGAGTGCAGTTGAACAATTTCTACACAGTTCTACGCCTCCGCTCCCACACTATACCCCGTCTCGCTTCGTGTGGTCCCGACTGCTGACCGCTACCCATGGCATTGCCCTGGCCTGTGTACATGTACGTAGAGAAATTTCATCATGTGAGGAAAAGACGGGGAAAAAGATGAAAGAAAAGATAGTCCGTAGCTATACATGGCTGGGCGATGCGGCGATGGCATGGACATGCGATGGAATGGAATGGAGGTGAGGAGGGTGAGAAAGTCGTGACTTGTGTTATGTTTTATTGCATTAAGACTCGGGATGGAGTGAATGGACGTGGAGGCAATCATGAGAAAAGATGAAATGCGGGGAAAGTGGGAAAAGAAGAGAGAGAGAGGACGATGGTATGTGAGGCCCGTCAGCCTCAAGCCGTATGCCTTACTTTAGTACTAAAACTAAACCAAACCAAGCATTTCTACTCTGTCTGTCAGTGCAATAATCTTCCTTGGGAAACATTCTACTGCTACATGGAAACCTCTCCCTTCCATCCCTCCCTCCCTCCCCTCCTTCCTACTCCTGGAGTGTCAAATATTAAACGTCTGTATTCGTTTTGTGTTCCGAAATAGAAATAGAAATACGGAGTGAGTGAGTGAGAGAGAATGAGAAAATGAAGAGGAAAAAAAACTTCTCTACTAAAAATATTCCTCGTGATTTAAGCTATTACATACCCGCTTCATTTCTCGGCCAACCCACACTTCCAGTCAGTTTCAGTCCTCCTGTAGATGTTATTTTCAGTCCCTTTCTCTCTCGAGCTCACCACATAGTACAGAGGCAGGCAGGCAGGCAGGCAGGCAGGCAGGCAGACGTTTCCCTTGTCTCGCACACTCTCACCATTTACATTCCCATGAGCGGGGAGAGCGTATGTATGGAAGTAGGTTCGGAGCGGGCACATACGGGTAAGGAGGCACGGTGACGGTGACGGTGATGGTGCATGGAGGAAGCGTAAAAGTCTGAAACCAAGCTGGTGTTGGGGCGGGTGAGAGTGCTGCTGGGGCTCTCGTAGTGTAGTGGTAGGGACTGCACTATGGTGTGGTGAATTTTATCTCTCCGACTCTTGGAGAAGAAGGATCTCCCCTAATATTGAGCAGTCCGCTCTCCTTTTCCGTTTTCCCTCACTTTCTATGTCGCTCCTCTCCAACTGGAACAGTCGCTCTCCCGCCATGCCCATCTCCTCCAGCAGAAGCACACAGGCCCACAACACTCTCACACACACACACACAGACTCCTCTGGAGTCTAGCTCTAGATTCTGAAAATAAGACGAGGGAGAGTTAGTGCTCGTATTATGGCAGTGCACGACCGCAGTCTTTATAAACTTATGTCTGTCTACAGTTTGAATTCATTCGCACGTGGGAGCCAGTCCTCATCAGAGTAAGGAGCGAACAGTACCTGCGACCTGCACCAGTTCCAGTTCCAGTTCCAGTTCCAGTTCCAGTTCCAGTGTAAGTTCCAATTCCATACAGTTCCATACAGTTCCACAGCTCCAGTTTCGAACCAACAAATTGAAATAGAGCGGACTCAAACGGTGAGCTGGAAACCCTTAATTTTTTTTATTTACTTTATCGAATTTCCCAATTTGCACAATAAGGAATGTGCAAACTTACAAATTTACCTAATTAGATTCCTCCTGTTACTAAAGTCATTATGTGGTGTAGTTCCCGAACCACTGAGATACTTGAAACTCAACTTGTGCTCAAAGAATTAGATTATTTAATAAGATTATATGTCCATAGAGACGCACTATATTTACACGACGACGATTGCAAAGCATTTCCGCGAGGGAATCATTTTCACCATTTTCCTCACACATCCCCATCAGTTCACATTTCAATTTACAGAGTGTATAAGTCCATGTCTTTGACACATACCAACTATGCATTTCTTACGAGGACAAATTGGGTCAGGCGACAGGGCGGCAAAGGACACATACATAAGGTAGTATGTTATCTGTAGATCTATATTTAAAGCCAACCAAAAACCAAACCAATACCAAAACCAAAACCAAGGTGGATCTAAATTCCAAATATTACCTTAAAATAAGAAAAAATAAAAGTTCCTAAATAGGAAAAGAATGACTCTCGGAAATCTAAACTACGAGAATGTGTACCTAGGAGACCTATGCATCCAATATACCATAATATATCTCGTATACCTAGCCTGCTACTGTTGTACCTACAGTATCACATAACAAGGGAAAAAAGAATAGAAAAAAGAATCCATAAAACCTGAGTGCAAATCGAAATTGAAAATATTAGCCGACAACTCTAATATTGAACTTTGTTCTACACAAGTAGCTCTTTGCAAGGCTTTTTAGAACATATTTATTTTCAGCCTCATTTTTTTTTCGTTTTCAAATTCATGCATTTGACTTGACTAGAGCTGGAGTTAGAGTTAGAGGAGAGTGTAATGTTCTGTTCGGCTTCGGCATTAAACAAAGTTTGCATATAGTCGTACTACCTACTTCCATATTATGTAATACTAAAATACATATGCCATTCCAACATACAGAAGGCAACGGGGGAATGGCGGCTGTAACGGTTCACTCCGCTCTCTTATGTGTAATGTGAACGTACAGCGGAAGGCAAACTATTTGACACCAATTTGATTCCCTGGAGGAGTCTTGGAGAAGGAGAGAGAGAGCGTGGGGAAAAAAGTAATATAATCTAAAGCAGGAGCTAATCAAAGAGGAAATGAAGATAGATACTCTGATCGAAACTGTACTGTCAACTCGCACTCACGCTCTCCATCCTCACACTCCCACCATCACCGGGCCGCCCGTATCCGTAGCTTCCGCACATTCCATTCCGTCTCCAATTTTTTCTAGTTACGGAGCTAATGCATGGGAGTGCATACCTATCTGTATATTTGAGGCAAATAGGATGGAGATCCCTCCATGTATACTTCCTTACCTCAAAGAGGTATCAGCGACTCATTCAAATGAAACAGAAGGATAAAGGGAGAGACATAAAATATTCATGAGGACAAGACTACAACAATGGGGAACGGGGAAAGTAGTAGTAGCTCCTTCCTACTGCTGAGGCGTCCGCACTGAATAGTTCCCCCGCTGTATTATTATTATAGAAATAAATTGAATCAAGCTCCACATTTCCAATTGCTCCGTAAGTATTATTAGCTCTCGCTGGATTTCGATTGCCTTCCGAATGAGGTTCGAGATGAGGCGACGGGAAAACATGCAGAGAGAGAGAGAGAGAGAGAGAGCGCGCTTCGAGATCTCAAGATCCCAAGAATGGAGATAGGAAAACGAAAAATGGACAGACGAGTAGAAAGAAAAAAGAAATAAGTAAAAACAAAAATACCAAAACCAAAAAACCGAGACCAATACCGAGACTAACAGAGCCAGAAAATGAAAATGAAACAGAAGGAATGCACTCGCACTCACACTCACACAGCTCGCTTCTATGTGACTCACTGTGTGCGGGAGCAAAAGTTGGAATTACGGATAGAGTTGGACGTGTACCGTGTCCCGTATCCGTATCCGTATAATACGTACAGCGAGCGTAGAGCGTACAGGATTGACTGACGTCTTCCGTACTTTTTTTTTATTTTTTTTTTTTTTGCAATCTCTCCATCTCTTATGTTTCTTGTTGTGTAATGTTGTGTAGTGTGGCTGAGTGACAGGGAGGAAAATACGCGACTTCTTGAATTCGTATCTTCTTGTTGAATTCATACATATTATAGACATAGACATAGGGGAAGCCCAACAAGACCGAGACAGACCGAGACCGAAACCGAAACCGAGACAGTGAGTCGAGAGGAAGAGCGGGAGAGAGAGAGAGAGGCCAGTATAGTGAAAATATGTCTATTAATTAATATCCGCTGAATTAGAACGTTAGGCACACGTTTGGATTTGGATTAAACTCGAGTCCATTTCCATTTCCAGATCCGCAGTTCCCCTTCCACAATAAGTCATCCTATGGATCTCACATCTTTCTGGAGACGGCAGTCAAGAAACACACACACATAACAGCGTCTGGAGAGGAAATGGAAATGTTTCCTACATAACTATCATATTATATAGGTGCCTACTTACGATATATTCTCGGCCTCGTTAGGCTTCCTTTGGCTTTCGTCTCGGTTCTCCTTCAGTAGTAGATTCAAGATTGGGGAATGGGGAATGTAGACAGTGTGGATCGGTGGGTACATAAACATGGGTATGGTCTATTTGCCTAGGCTATCGCCGTCCTCCCGGAGTCCGGAGTCCGGAGTCGGAGTCTTACTTAAACTCAGGCCATGTAGCTCCTTCCGTGAGGTAGCCACGTTGTTTAGTAAAAAAAAAAAGGAGCGAGAGCCCAGGTCCAGCAGCCAGCACATGTGACTTGTATTAAGTAGTAAGAAGGATTCAATTTGGCTGTCCTGAAAGGAAACTAAAAACGAATTTAGAAAGTCGGTCAGATGGTGGACTTTTATCGTGTCGTTTGTCCTCATGACTTAAGATACATTGAGAATGTATCTTGTCTATACAAATAAACACATAGCTATCTATAAATAATTGCACATAAACTCACTATAGCCCCCACTGTAGTCCATCTGACCCACGCAGGCACATCTTATCTATCTATATATAGATAGCCATGGCCATTCTCATCCATGTCCGTGTCCTTATCCTTATCCGTATCCGTATCCATATCCATATCCATATTGGCAAAGTATTCCATTCCATCCATGATGGCATTGGCAACTTCAGGAGATTTTATAGTATTGGCGTGTGGATGTGGAATGTGGAATCTTATCGCTCCGTATTCCATATATTTTTTTGAAAAATAAAAATAACTATTATACGGGTAACGGCTTGGATGCTTCCTCCATGTGTCTACACAAAGAAGGGGAGGAAGAGAGAAAGAAAAGAAAGAGGGGCAAAAAAATGAGAAAAAAAAGAGAGTGGAGATATATGAGTAGTGAAGTGATTGTAAACCACTGGAAACAGAATCATTTTGTTGATCTATTATACAGACACAGATACAGTGCAGTGCTTGGGCTTCCAAGTTGAAAGTGACAGAGAGAGAGATTTAAAACATTTCAAATAGAGAGAGAGAGAGGAAGAGAAGTAAAAAAAAACTATATATATATAAGTATAGATATCACGCTGATATCTATAAACGATCCCGTTTACCGATCTCGAATTCGAATTTGAGTTTGAATTTCGATATAGACAGATGTGCAGGTCTCTCTCTCTGTTCTGCTTCTGTTTGCACTCTGGACTGGGACGCAAAATTTATATATATAAATGTATTTCAGCCTCCTCCCCGCTCACTCTTAACTCGCAGACAAGTTTCTTGGTAGTAACAAGAAACAAGTAAAAGGAGGAAGAAGAAAAAAAAACGAGAAAAAGGAGACGCTAGGCACACATACACACACAAAAAAAAATGGGGGAAAGAAAGGAAGAATTGACTGTTTGCATTTGTAGCACTTTCTTTTATTCCGTCCGTATTTTTAAACAGAGACAAGGAGCAGACAATAACTTGTCTATCTTATTTGCCCTTCCTTCTATCTCCTAAATACACACAAGTACGAGGGGGAAGAGTACCTACTACCTACATACGTAATATGGATGGAGGAGTCTCTATACTCCCTTTGTTGTTCTTTCCTTAGTTCTTTGTGTCTTGTGTGTGTGTGTGTGTGTGTCTTGGGTTGAACTTGGATATTATAGCATGGAGAGACAAAAAAGGGACAATCTGTTGACAAGACATTCTACAAGACGTTCGAATAAGAAATTTAGACACTCACATCCACCCACCCACCCCACCCCCTCGCCAACCAAACAGCACAGCGGCACATACAAGCATATGTAGGTAGGTAGGGTACCTACGCTCCCTATATGAAGGTATACTGTTACAAAGTTAACATTCCCATCATCCACAAAAAGTTTTAAAGTTCTCGTTCATATATAATATTTGTGTATTAGGCCCAATATAACTACAACGACAACGACAAAGACAACGACAACGACTACTCCCATCACAACGAACACATCCCACCATCCCCTTTCTATTCTCATACCTAATTTCTAATTCTAAATAATATGACACCATGTACCTACATTATGTATTCCTACGTTTTGCAAGTTATAAACAAAATAATTATATTTTTGGGCAGCGACTGGAATGAGGCACGTATGTACGTTGTTTGTGACAAGCAAGTAAATTATTTTAATTTTCTTAATTCCCACTTCCAGCCAACATCCAGAACCAGATCCAGATCCAGAATCCAGAGCCCTTCTGCCTTGGGAAGGTTCTGTCTGTGTGCTGTGGTGCGGTGGTTGGTGTCAAAATCCGAAAGGGGAAATTCCACTATTGTTTTCATCAACGTTGGATGAATCCTGTCATTCTCGATTTAGCAAGACAAGGAGCTCTATACTTTATACGAAACAACTGAGGGGATCTATACTGTTGTGCTTCATATAGTTTGCACAGCCATCCAGGACCGACAGAGAGTCAGAGTGATCCAGTCAACAAATCGAAACCGACACTTTACTCAGAGAGTCAGAGCTACTACTGTATACTCTCGGCAAATTTCCTCTCCGCTCAAAATCCCTATGGAAATTCATTAACTCAAACTTTTCTTATGAATATAAGATTTATGCAAAGTTGTTCCAATTTGTTCTTGTCCGCTCATATACGTATATCAACTATTTCAAGTTCCTCTTGTACTCTACTACTTCCTCTATACATATATGTGTCACCCCCATTAATTTCATGTCAATAAATTCAGGAACAAAGAGCAACGAAGAGGAAAGGAATACACATTAGTATTATTCTAAATTTTGTTGTTCCAAATTCAAGTTAAAAAAAATACTGTCATAAAGATTACTAAGCCAGTGTTAAAAAAGAGTTCCAACTCCAAATCCAAGCCAAGTCTCTATTCCTCATTCTAACAATAAGATATGAGATAAAATAAAACTACACAGACGGACAAATGTACACTTCAAGAGAAAAAAACTCGACAATATAAAATTAAAAAGATTTATTTATGTGTGTCTCTCGCTCCCACTCCTACAAAACTACTACTACAAACTAAAAAAAAATTGAAGTTAAAGAAGAAGAAGAAAGAACCTGTTTAATAAATTATCTGAACAACCATGTAAGTACATACATGTATGAGGACACGCATCCCAGTTTTTAAAAAGTTGGCTGTTAAATTTTTAATTCAAAAAGTTCCGAGACACTATACATAGTTACAAAAGTTTTGACTCTCCACTTTTCCCAGTTTTCATAGTCTTTACTCTACAATTTACAATTTACAATTTACACAAAAGTAGATATTACATGTACATACATAAGGACGAGGAGAAACAGAGTTTGTTCCATCTTCAGTTCATTTGTTTGTGCACAAGTAACGTACGACGAGTTCTACTTGGTCAGAAGTCGGGAGGAGAAAGCATATACATCTATCTACTCGAGTGCTCCTACTACAAATAACTACAACGACAAGGACAACGACAAACGTGAAGCAGCCTATAGCATCTCGTCCACGTCCGCCTCCCCATGACACTACAATTACAGTAAAATAAATTGGTATGATATAAAATAATGTACGTACCCCGTTTCTTCATTTGATTGTTGTGTGGGGGACAGACAGTGATAGAGTCAGTCCACACTCCCAGGATCCATATATACCTATATAATATGTTTACGCACCAGAATAAATTGTAATGGTAGATTTGCGTGACTCAAGACAGTAAAGAATTTCTCTACTTTTTTGAATTTGAATTCAAATTGGACTTTGGGATCCAAGAAGACAGACACACGACAACTTTGTGGACTTGGGCGACCTTTTATGAATTTTCTGTGAGGAGTCCTTGTGCTGTGAGAGATGTGTGTGGGACAGGACAGAGAAGTATATAGGAGCTAGAGTGATCCGAATTGGAATTGAGCGACACATGTGACAGAGTATATAATACAAAGTACCTACCTACCTACCTAACTCCTACTACCACTACAGGAGAATGTGTACAAGATTTGAATTGGAAGAGAGAGAGAGAGAGAAAACAAGTAAACAAAAATACATGAAAGAGAGAATGGGACAAGAGTGAAAAAGTCTTTCTTGTATGACTTGTAAGTGAACTGTCAACTTCCCGTCTCCGTCTCCGTCGTCGTCCTCGTCTTATATATTTTTGTTCCGCTCATTTCTGCCGCTTAGATGCCCTCGGCCCTTATCACACAGCTTTTTATATTTTATTGTTCAGCCTCAGTTCGTGGTCTACGGTCATGAGCCCCGTCTCTCTCTCCTCTGTTGTCTCTTGTCACCGCCGTCATTGACATTGCATTTTGGGAAGGTCCGAGTGGAGGACTGGTACTGGTGTAATACTATTTCCGTTGCTCCTGGTCCTGGTCCTGGTCACTTGCTCATCTAATGTCTCATGTCTAATGGTTTCAAACTTTCTTGACATTTGATTAAATTACACAGAGAGTGAACTGGACAGAGAGAGAGAGAGAATTCTGATATATACATATACCTACATATAAACTAACCACCCCATATATTCATTCACTCAACCGGACGTCCTCTCCGCTGGACTTGGATTTCTATTTCGGAATTCCCTCGTCTCCAATTTCAATTTACTTGAGCCATCAAGTTTATTGCGGAGAAATTTATTGAGGACATTATTCAGCACGTCAACTATGTCTTCAACTCCCATCAAAATTCTCTCGTCGTTCAAAAGGTAATCAACTTTTTTTTTCTTCTTCTTCTTCTCCTTATGATATCAATAACAGCTCCGCGTATTTCCCATATTTCCCTCATCTATTCCCCCATTCTGACATAGATGTTAATGTTGATGATGAAATCCGGACGGAGGGGGACAAAGTTATAGAAAAAGTGACGTAGTAGAAGGAGCAAGCAGAATGCTGTCTCAAGTCTTCCAAATATTTTTTTTTGCGAGCCCTCCACTTCCTTCCTTCTTTTTCCCAAATTTTTTTCTTGATAAAAATAATAAAAGAAGACTGTTTGGATCACATTCCCGATCCCGATCCTGGGCCCGGTCCCGGTCTCGGTCTCGGCCCCGATCCCGAAACCAAAGCTGCTCCTCCAGAGATGAGAAGGTGAAGAATGTGATTGTTATGTGGATTCGTGGTATGTGTGTGTGTGTGTGACTCGCGTAATCCCTGCGAGAGGTTTAATTTGTAAGGGATTGAAAGTTTGTTTGTCCTCTGTGACAAGTGTCAGTACAACCTTGGAAGCTTTTATCATCAGCATCAAGTCTTTAAGCAACTTATGCCCTTTTTTCCCCCCGTCGATCTTTCCTTTCTTTCTTTCTCCGAAAAGCTCAGGACGTAGGAGCGATAGCGAAAAAATATCTCTATCTCGTCTCTCCGCTCTTTGTATCCTTTTGGGTGGGAGGCTTAGATTTTTTTTTTCATATTTGAACTCTGTTTTTCTAACGCTATTATTGATTTTGAGATTTTTTATTTCACTCGAGATTTACAACTATGTAGGTGCTACATATTATATTGAGAAAGGAATCGAAATCACGACACGTCCTCCCACAGATTCTCCTCAAATTCTCCAGACAGCATCGGCCATCTGACAGAGAGTGAGGAAGATCCATGGAAGGAGATAATAAAATAAATACAACTCGCAGCCCTCCACCACACAGCGTCTATGAGCCACAAAAGGAATTAAATGATGCTTCCCGAGGCGACAGGAGACGAAGCGAGGAAGGAGCGGAGGCGAACTAGCTAAGGCAGAGACAATCACGCCGCGAAGAAGAGAGGGTCTCCGACACGAATTCTTCCAAAAATCCTTCAGAATCTTTAATTTCTTTTTCCATTTTCCCTTTTGGAAAATTGGTAGAAAAATGAATAGAAAGGAATTGCGGAACATGGAGACTCCGAAAGGAATAAGAACAGCAAAAGGGGATTGTCCCCATGGCTCATGTTGGTGCCATCAAAAAGAACCTAAAGTCAAGAAAGAAAGAAAATCCGATAATTTTTATATATTCTTATTCCTGTTTATGGTGTTCACCGTGTTCGCGATTCCTCTCTACGAGTTCTTCTTAAGTTTATTGTAACTAAATTATTGAGGTCGATTGGACCAAACATATAAATTATAAAATACCAAATTATATATTGTGAATTACCTGTAATCAACCTGGACCTGGAATCGGAAATCTCAGATGCCACACCCGTGGCATCCGTAAGCGTATCAGTTATAAATTATTATATTGTAATCGATTATATTGTAAACCATTTGGACGAAAACCTGAAAAACAAAACGAAACATGAATTAATTATTATTATTCAGTTGTTGCCCCCGACCTTATGTCGGAAGGGAAATATTTCAGTTGATTTGAATTTACTTTTTCCTTTTTGATTTCATAATTAATATAAATATTTATCCTTTAAACTTACCTTCTCATCTTCGATCGTTGAGTGTTCTCATTTATATCGGCAATCTGTTATTGATTCTCATATCTTCCACCATGGAATCTAGAATTAAGGAATCAAAAATTAAGTTAACCTAATTCGCATCTTAAATCATTGGCTCATTCATTAGTCGTCAGCAGTGGTTCCCTGAATCCGCTCGACGTAATTTAGGGACTTCGGTTCATACATCAAAATAGACAAAAATGGATAAAAACAAATTCAAAATTGAGGGGAGACTGGGAGGTTCGAACCCGCAGCTCTTGCTGTATTTTGCGGGTTTGTCCTCCAAGTTGGAATGGTCGATGGAGCTGGCACGCAGCCGGCGCTCCTCTGCAACACGACTTTGCCATCGTCCATCCAACCTCCCCGACTAACCTAATTGGGAAAAACTAAACAAACTGAAATAAAACTAAAATCTAATTAAAATAAAATGTAAAATTAAGCAATTTACCTGATTGGCATCTAAAATTCAGGGTCGTTGGTCGGCCTGAACTGGTGGTAATGGTGCGGTGTGTGTCTGTCGCATGCCTTCCTCAGTTTGGCAGACACTCTCCACCGCACCTCTCCGTCCTTTCTGGGCTGGATGCGGTTGCTGAACACGGAGCCAGCACCACTTCCCCAACGACCCTCCTGAAATATAAACAAAATAAAATTAACCTAAATAAAAATAAATAAAACTTACCTCATTCATCAAAATTCAGGACAAGTCGTTGCTGCTGAACTGGGACGGCGGGGACATGGAGCTCTTGCCGTCTGGAATGCTCCGCAATACAAGAGCTTCTCACAGACCCTTGTCCGTCCCGTCCAGCGGCGTTGGAGCCGGGGACCGCCGGAGGATGAAGCCAATCCTCCAGGCCTCCGACCTTCACGCCGGCTTGTCCTCCTGTAAAGAGAAGCAAAATAAATAAGTCTTCTCTCTCTTTCACCTCTCACCTTCATTGGCAATAACCAAAAATATAATTGGCAAAATTTCCCGGGCAGACCGAATCTCCATCGGTGGGACCTGGCACCATTCGACCGTGGACCTGCTCCGTTTGCCGTCAACGGTCGATGTGGTTCCGTAGTCCCTCATGGAGTCGGGAGCTCGTGGTGGCGAAGCCAGGGCCGTGGATGACATTATCCTCAGCCTTGACCTCAGCCACCGAGCTACACTGCCCTTGGAATTCTTACATCCAAAAGTAAAGCATAAATCCTAACTAAATAAATTATGCATTTAAAATTAAAATTATGAAAATCTGCATTCTTACCATCTGTAGCTATGCTGGAGCGCTTCGACTGGAGTTTCAGTTGAGCCTCCTTCCCCCATCTTCATAGGTCTCCGGCCTCCTCCGGAGTGGTGGAACACCCCCTTTATTAACGTAAATACTACCATCTGACCCTTACCATCTTTTACACCCTCATTATTATATTTATTAAATTACAAAATTTAAATAGGGATTGAAATTAATCCACAATTTTTCAGGTGTTTCATAGATGCATATGGTGATGGGATGTGGTAAACTCAGGTATGGCTTCCCACCCTCACTATTATTTGGGGAGGAAATACCATACTCGTTTTACAAGGTGCGGGGTAGGTTTAAACCCTACCCCCCCGTTACCAAAAACATCAGAAACACCGAAAAAATTCCGATTCGGAAACATTTTTTACCTAAAAATAAATAAAAGTTAGAATTCATATGTACGTGCAGGGAAGAAAGATACGCCATTCCCGCACGAAAACATATTTTGTTATGTACCTATGGGGAAATTAACGGATACCATCCCCGCACGAAAAAGTAGGTATTGTAGGGATCACCAGCAGCTATTCCCTGAAAAATAAACATCTTAAATAATGGCAGGATTCGAGGTTGCAAACTCGAATCCAACGCCACCTATCCGAATCTCGTATAAGTTGCCCTTTGGCTTCTTAAATAGTGCCTGAATATCATCTAAATATTCACGGCCCCGTCCAAAACAGCAAGTCGACCGTAATCAAAGACCGCTATTTGCCGGGATGCTGTGGTGGGCTCGGCCAAGTCCGCCACGTTGCCGTTCTTACGAAAGGTAACATCAGCATCTCCCTTGCGGCTGAACTCCCCGTAAATACATATGCCATCAGCACTATTATGTGCTGGGCCATGTATTTGCTATGCCGGAGAGTGAACGAGAGGCAACCAAGGCGCCGTCTCCGTTCACCCGTATAAACTTGGCAACATCGCTTACCATGACCATGCCACAGCCAAGTGCATTTCATCAGCTCCTAGTAAAATCGCCAGCACTATTCATTATTCATTGTGCCTTAATGCGTATCAGAGCTTCCTTGAATTCATCCGAATTTTCATTTCGAAATCTTTTCATCATTTTCGAAAAATTTTTATTTTCATTTTTGAAAAGTTTAACATCCTATAGAAGAAAAGTTCATCTTCTTCCTCATCACTGTTTAAAGTGATCATCATTTAGTTTTCACCTCAGAAAAATCGCGTAAGAATTTCTGAGGGATTGAAACTTGTAGCTTTAGCTTATACGCCTTGTCTTGTTAAAAGCAGGCAGCTACACATCAAAAAGCCAAAAGGTCAAATATCAAATTAAATATTCTAAAGCTTGACCTCTTCAGTTGAGGAATTGTGAGTTCAAAATTCCATCCGGGGACATCCCAGATTCCCAGGTATCGACCTACCAAGAGCAGCCGTCTTGCACAAAGGTAAATACATCTTCCTTTTCATTATTGCATTCCCTGGAAAACCCACAGTGCCAAAATCTTTTCTAATAAAACAGGGGAGTTTAACCCGGGTGATTCGCACGTAAGTGGGGTAGGTTGGCGAATCTACATGCCGGTACTAGCATGCCGGGTGGGTTCACTGACCCAGGCCATGCTTCCCTGATCATAGTAGCGCATGTTGAATGGGAACATGGATGCAAATGCATGGGCATTGCATTGGTATGGTTGGATATTGGGGATAATTTTGTTGACTAAATACTAATTAACGTGCTTACCGAAACTTTTCAGTACTCAATCAGAACCTTAGTCAATATCAGGGACTTTCCTTAAGGGACTCCATTTCCGTCAAAAGGAATCGGATCAACGAGAAAACATCGCCGGATCCAGTAAAAATTTCTTCAGTACCGTCGTGAGGACCTCAGCATCTTAATCCTCAAGTAAGGGAAAAGAAGAAACTCCGAAGAAAACAAGCAGCTTCACGTCAACCCGGATTGAAGAACCAAAATACCGGATAAATCGTAAGTTGGCTTGTTAAAATTAAGTAGAGCATAAATAAATTATAAGCTCATATTACCCTCATAAGATTTTTCATTTCCCATTATTAATTTTCCTGGAGAAAAAGTGAAGTAGTAAGGTCCAAGACCTTCCTTCAACCTCTTCTCAGTTTTATTTCAATTCCCAATCCTCGTTTTTCCTTCAGAAGGAAAATTCTCCAAACTTAGAAAGTTGAATTAGTGTATGTCTGATCACGGTCAGGCTATAATAGTGAACAACGTAGATAGATCAATCAGGTATTGGTACCAAGTCACAGGACACAAGTACCTATCTGAATTACAAGTTGCCGTCTTAATTAATTTTGTGTGCGACGGTTTGGGACTCACTCCAGTGACTGAATTCCCACTTAATTTACCTGAAATTAAACTTATTCTTCCCCGTTTTGAAGAAAGAATTCATTACATTGCCATTAATTGGCATACAGAGATTGGATATCTCTATCTTTCTGCTTCACAATTACAATCTTTTGTGGAGACTATTATCAGTTTTCATCGGGCGTTGGAAGCATAAAATTCATTCAATTTACGGTAATTTTTCAGTTAAAACGTTTATAAGTTATGTCAAATTCAAACCTCCTTAACGAATTCTTGCCTAATAGAGCAGCTTACAATTTCTTTAATAAAGTAAATCAGGCCCTCAGACTTTGGCATCGGGCTGAAGGCAGGGCGCATCTCACAAAACCTCAATTGGTTGCATTCATAAACTTTGTGATTAACGACATATGCTTAACCCTTCATATTCTTCCTGAAAATCTTCAGTATCAGCCTATCACTGCTGAACTTTTGCGTCATTTCGTTAACGGCATAATTAGTTGGCATAACGACGTGGGAAAAGCATACATTACCAGACCGCAAGTCTTCGGCGTAATTCGCATCACCTTGAAATTCTTCAAGGATCAGAATTATCCCGAATTTGCTCATTTTTGGTAAAATAACTTTCTTTTCTATTTTCTTCTTTTACAAATAACTTAATTAAATTCTTTATTGGAAATTGATGTCTAGCATTGTCCGAAATCTTGTTGCTTCAAGCGTCACACAGGCTGTTCGGCGTTGGTACCAAGTAGAAGGTAATCAACTCATTAACGAAAGCCAAGTAAATCAACTTATTGAACATTTGCTGAAAACATTAAACCTTGACCAAGCTGCATCAACTTCCAATACAGAATTCCTACTTCCAGGTGCACCCGGATTCAGTGATCAATTAATTACAGGTTTCATTGGTTGGTGGTCTGAATTCGGATATATTAGAGAAGTTCATTTAGGTAAATTAATGCATGTTGTATTACAGATCGTTAACGACGACAAAGAATTCTTAGGAAAAGAATATCAGGGTAAATTGTAAGTTCATGAGTCAATTTATTTCAAATTCAGCTCTTACTTTTCGAATTAAATTAGAAATAGGTGGTTGGTACGATACCATAGGCCTTCAACATATATCTCTTCCTCAAGCTCGTGCCCTGATTACCCACGTTCTACAACTGTTGGGTCTTGTAGACGTTCCTCAAGCTATACCTATTCATTATCCAACTCCCCATTCCTGGGAGAATTTTTCCCAAAGATTTAGAGCTGCAATTTGGGGCTGGCACGACGAGATAGGCTTCCAGTACATGACCCCAGCCCAAGTTAACGAATTAATTGTCACTGTTTTTGCTCGAGACGACCACGAGTCGTCCAAGTTTAACGTGCAAAGGGCATTTCGCCACGACCTCGATCGTTGAAAAATTGCTAAAAATTGAATGTCATTTGTCGAAAATATTGAATTAAACTTCCGAATAAAGGCTGCAATAACCAACTGGGAAAGCCTATACGGTCATCAATATTTGAACCTACAGCAGGTAGACGAGTTAATTAAATATATCTTTGTTAAATTAGGCATTACTGGATTACCAAATCCACCCATCAGTGATTTTACCTCTCCCCATACTTACCTTAATTTTGTAGATCGTTTCCACATCTCTGTAACGAGTTGGTACCAAGAGATTGGACACCTTCATCTGTCCATTAGTCACTTGGAGCAATTCCTTGTAGAGGTGATCGAGTTCGACGAACTCAATTCAATTATTTACAACGCATTATCCATTTTCAATGCGAATTAAAAATTAAGTAAATCCCGTATGTCATTTCTTTTATCTACTATCTTGATCCACCGTATAGTAACTTCAGTTCGTTATTGGTTTGCTCTCACGGGATATCAGTATTTATCCCAGGACCAAACTAATCACTTAATTGAATTTGTGACCGAGTATTTAGGCCTTCGGTCACCCGTCACAAATTCAATAGCAGCATTTATTCCCCATCTGACTTTATCTAATTTCCCAGAAAAATTAAGGTATTCAATTTTAAGTTGGTACTACGTATTCGGCTTTCAGTATCTCACCGACCACGAAATTAGTCAACTTCTTGCTATCATAGCAATTTACGATCAAGGTAGTGTTGATAACGCCGCTGCGACATCAGATCATTAAAATTAAAGTTAAAATAATTTATGTCTTTGGTTATTCCGGTGATATTAATAGCTCGAAGTGAACAAGCCTTGCAATATTGGCATCGATTTGTCAATTACCAAGTCATCACTTCTCAACAACTGGGTACTCTCATAGCCTTCATTCATCATCATTTAGGTTTACGAGAGACTTCCACTTCTCCTATTGTTAGTCCAACCACATATCAGCCTTCGACTGAATTTGTCGCCGTATTTAATCAGGGTATTCAGTGTTGGTATACTACCTTGGGTCGACATCTTATTACTCCTCATCAATTGGAGATATTATTAGCCGTCACCAATCAGTATCTCAACACAACCCCGTCCTTAGGATAATTTTCTAGTGAAATTTTCTTATGTCAAATCTCAGCCCATATTGGGCAATTGAACGTGTAGACAAGAGCATACGTCGTTGGTATAAAATTTTAGGCCAGTTTCAAAGTACTAAATCACAACTCATAGATCTTATTATATTCGTAATCAATAAGTTAGAAATCCCACAGGGATTAGGTACTTTATTTAACGAGGAAATTCCTCATTTGAATTTAATAAATTTCAACAACAAGATAAAACTCGCTCTTGTGGATTGGTACTTTGTCATCGGTCATAAACATCTTTCAGTAGACCAGACCAAGGTTCTCATCAGTGTTGTCCTTTCTTATGACGATTTAAATTCGATTAATTTAGAACATCCTACTAATTCATCATAATTTAATTTACCTTTCCTTGATCGCATTTACCCTATGAATCATACCCCACGTCCTGATTTAAGAACCTTACTCATTCATTCAATCCTTATTTGGTACGAAGAGGAAGGTTTCCTTTTTCTAGAAGAACAACAACTCAGAGGTTTCATTACTTTCTTGAGCTGTTATATTGACTTCCTTTTCCCACAATAAAATATCCCTGAATGCCCTTCCTTGACCCCATTGTCCTAGTTAAACGTATTACCGATTCAATTAGATATTGGCATTTGATTATTGCCCATCAATATCTTCCTGAGTCTGAATTAGAATTATTCATTGAATTTACCCTTAAGCATTTAAACCTGCAAACATCTCCTACTGAATCAATCCAAGAAAGTCCGCTCCTTCAACAGACGAATTTCCTGAAGGAACTTTTGAAGGCGGTATTCCTTTGGTATTTTGGTGGAGGTTATAATTACCTATCAACTGTCCAATTAGACGATCTTATTGGCATTCTTACAGTATATGATAAATACGACTGTATTAATTTATAAAATTTTATAATTTATGTTTGAAAATTGAATGAATTCTTGGGATCCTATTCTATTAGCAAAGCGAATTACGGATTCAACGAAATACTGGCATACCACTATTGGCTACCAATTTCTTCCCGAATCCGAACTTAGCTTCTTAAATATATTCATATTGAACTACTTAGGTATTCAATCCCATCCAACTGACCCGATCGAAACTGATATCTCCCATTTAACAATCACAACTTTTCCCGTGAAATTCAACCACGCCGTATATACATGGTATTTAGGCCGTGGTCATCATCATTTGACTTTTGATCAACTAGAAGAATTCCATACCACCGTTAATTTCTTTGATGAACACAATGGATCTTTAAATCATCATCTTGCCTCAGTCATAAACAATTAAATAAATGTACTTCGGCACTCCGATTGAGTTTAAGTTCCAAATCCAAGCACACATCAACGACTGGTATACTAACGTAGGTTTCCAAACCCATACCCAATTTTCGAAGAACATATTCCTCGAATTTGTCCTTGCCCGATTGGAAATCCAGGAGGACAAGGATTCTCCAGTAGCAACCATCCATACACGATTAACTCAGCAAAACTACATACGTTTTTACGCTGAATCGGTGTATTGTTGGTTCCGTACCCGTTGCGAGGAACCTCAAGCAACTCAAAACGCATATCAATATCTTTTCATGGCAGCTGCTCATGACCAAGCTTTAGAAATTTTGGATTCATAAGCAGCCGGAAAAGATATTATACGTTGGTTGATGAACTTCAGTGATCCCCATAAGTTAATAAAAAGAATAGAGTCTGAAATAATATATTGGCATATTATAGAAGGCCATAAACATTTCTCAGCGATTAGCACTGAGAATTTTCGTGATTTTGTCTTGAATTATTTGGGACTGCGTGAGGATAAAAATTCTCCCATCACTCTCCCCAGATTTAATTCCCATTCTTTTAATAAGAAATACCAAGCTGCGGTATTTCATTGGTTTCTTAATTTAGATCCTATTCCCATCGTAAGTTGTCAACAACAACTCTTCTTTTCAATAATAGAAAAAGTTAATATCATTACTGAATGAGTGATCCCACTCCTGTTGAATTGGTTACTCGAACCGAAAACGCCATAAGATTCTGGTTTGCACAGGAGGGAAAACACATCATTACTGAAGCCCAGTTAACTTCTTTTATTAATTTTGTTTTCCACAAATTAAGACTTCGTACAGGTTTAAACGGTCCCATAGCTACGTCAATACCACATCTTAACGCAGAAAATTGGTTTCCCAAGCTTAAAGAAGCAGTATTCATATATTTCATAGCTATTAATCGTCCAAGTTTGTCATACGCACAAGCCCGTAAATTCTTTCAATTGTGTATGGCATATGATAATTACGGTTGTAGTGACCCACGAGTGAATGCAGCGAATCAACTCGATTAGAGAATCGAATTTTCCTCGAGAATTCGTTGCATCAGTTGTCAACTGGCATAGACGAGTAGGTCATAGGCATTTGACAAAAATACAACTACTTGGTTTTATAATAATTATACTCAATCACATTAGAGAAACCTGCATCGGTAGGGCACAATCTAATCTTTTCATCAGAACTCATTGGAGAATAATTTGGAATCGTATTAAACACAGGGTCCTTAGGTCTTAGACCATTACACCGTCAACTCAGTTGATGGAGGTGTCCCTCCCATAATATTGATTTCATTAATAATTAATTGTGAATCTTGTAGTTGCAGAATTGGTGGATTGGGAGACGAACAGCTTCTCGATCTACAACTACACAACAATCTTCGTAGAGATCATTTAGCTTGAATTCGGGACGCAAACCGTGACTCGAATTCCTTGAAAACATACTAGTGGTCATATAAAAATAATAAATAAAAATACCTACGCCAATTAAATAAAATTAATCATTTTTGAGGTCTAATATAAAAATTTATTTCTGAGTCACATTCATCTAGAAGCCTATGTCAATCGTTCCGCCAGAACAATTCTACGCCTTCACCAAAGACGCATTCACTTGGTTCCTCTCTGGAGGTCACTCTACAATCGATTTTGATCAACTGTGTGTACTCGTCATATTTGCCCTCTACGCATTTGAAACCATTAATTTATTCTTCCCGGAATTGGAACAACGGGAACTGAACAAATCTTTGGCTTACCTCGGACTGTGGTATTAAGTATTTAGGAGAGCTTCGTGCCCCGTTCAAATCGCCACTGAGACACCAAAGATTTGCACAGGTATTCCTGCATCCCTTTGGGGAAGCATAAATTAAATTATATACATATTATAATACAATATAAAGATTTCCCATATTTTGTGAATTGAACTTTTCACTAATCTCACCCTTACAACCTTGAGAACAGGTGGTGGTCCGCGTAAAGCTGAAAAGCCGTCTCCGACCTCTACACAAGCCAGCGAGTACTCTCACGAGTTTCACCTACTTACAATCCCGAATTGTTCTCAAGATTAAAAGTGAAATTGGGAAAAGTTGACCTCACAAGAATACCCCGGAGAAAACAGCCCGAAGCGCACGGAAATATTCTTTTGGAATCCGACACTAACGGACTGATTCTCCCATACTTCAATCCCTAATAAAGAATTAAAATCTTCGAGGTCCTTGACCAAAATTAAAGTTAGCTAGATATATTAGAAATAAGTACAGATAATTTTCTTTTCAATAGCTTCTCATTACCTGGTATGATTTAGAATATCTACCATTATTTAAGGATAAGAACCACGGGGAATATAGAAAAGCGGAGAAAGCTTGCTTTCACCAATTTTCATCAATAATTAAGCAATAATAGAATATATAGATAGGTTTAAAGTTTTCAAAAAACTCCGAGGAGTTCATTAAAGTAGTGTAGACATTCTACTTTTTCATTCTTAGAATCATTAAAGTTTTCTTTTATATTTCTCTCAATCAAATCTCGAAAATGAGTAAACAAGGTGACGAAAATATTTTTGTAGTGAATATTGAGGATACCGATGCCTGTGGTACCTCCAGCGGTGCATCCGATATGGATAATACCGTGGTATCAAAAACACCTGGCCCCAATGGTAAACCTCCTAGTAATGCAAACAAGAAGAAGGGAACTTCCAATAAATCCCCTTCCAAACAGGGTAACAAAAGCCACAAAGCCGGAAGTTCTGCACATTCCAAGCCACACTCGACTTCCAAATCGAGATTGACAAGGAAGAAGAAGACTACAGTAGTTGATCCTAATCAAGATAATGAAACGTCTTCATATCAAACATTACCCTCAGGGGATGATCAAGGATCAGTTCAAACAGATCAGAATCCCCGAGATTCAGATTTTGACGATCCAAACCAGTCCGAATTAGATGCTCACATCGATCAACATTGCCATGATATTACTCATTACGCCTTAGAGGCATATGGTCCACATGAAAATTATCTAATTTTCAATAGCAAACGTATCTCCATTCCTATAAATCCTAAGCGAATTCTTTTGCGCGATGGTGTAACTGCAGGATACAGAATCGAAGTAAACAGATCTCAATCTATAATTGATCCAACTATTCGAGTTCTCCTCGACCATGAGGACATTACTGAACTTGATCCATTCTTTTATAGGAGATCCATTGAGGAGGGTCCTCCACCAGGGGCTCGTGATCTCAGTCACTTGCCAATGGAGCTTCCCCACACCTCATCTTCGATCACACGTCCATTACCCATCTTAAAATATGCTGATGATAACCCGGAGGGAGATTCAGTACTCCCCACCGTGGTCACGTCTCGCACCAAACAACAGATCCAATTACACATGCAACGATGGTATGATGACCGTCAAATTCCGCTGTCCCATAGCCAACATATAATTTATGCATTAGACGACGATTTCTATAAAGGAATAGTTGATATAGCTAGAGAAAATAATACCACATTGGAGATTGCTCTATGGACCTTTCTGAACTTTCCACACGGTGAAACTCCGTTGGTGGAAACCCCATCAACTGGGGAAGCTTACAAGTTCCAACCAAAGGAGAGATCACAGAGTAATCCTCCAACTTCCAATCGGTCACGTTCGCCATTCATGTCACAAAATAATGTTGCTCAAACATCGAATCAACAGCCGACACAAGGAGGGGGAAATCGGCGCCTCATTCCGGCTCCCTCACCCACTCCTCCTGTCACGCAACAGCAGCTCCGAGCCGCACTTGCATCTGTTCACTTAGATGAAGAACAGAATCAGCGATCTAAAAATAGTAGGCCTTCTCATTTCCAAAATCCTCCATTTCGTAGGATGGAACCGCCTCAACGGATGAACATCACAGGCAATCTTCTTGTGCCACCTCCGGCCACTGCATTGGTACAGAGCCGCGACGTCAACACGACTCGCTATACTGTACAGACTCCATCTTCTGTTATAGGCTCTTTGCCACCAGTTCCTCCCGGAGCTGACCTAAAGGTATATTTGGCACATGCCCCAACTCGAGAAGCTCGCCCATCAACCAGACCACAGCAACGTCCAATAATGAGTAATAATGTACAACCACTCACGTACGAAGGAAGATTTGATCGATCGAGAGAACCTGCCCCATGGGTGAATCCTCTCCCTAACATTCCTCAACGGACAACTCATGTGAACTTCGATAATGTGTATCCTCAAATTGATTTGCGAAGACATCAGGAAACTGATGCTTCTCCGCGCCAATATTTATCAAGGGAGCCATTCCCCTCTTCAACAAATCAAACCCGTAGAGAAACAACATATCCAGCACCACCTACGTCAGGTCATGCTCCATCTCATAATCCTAGATCGTCTCGGCAACCTACACCGCCTAAACATTCTCAGTCAAGGAGACCAGAGAGTCCACCTCATCGCTACCGCAGCGAGAGACCTAGCACTCCACCAAGATCTTCTCGATCTCATCGAGCTGAGAGTCCACCTGTTCATCATCGCGATGATAGAAGGTCCACTCCACCTCGAACTTTCCGTTCCAGACGACCTGATAGTCCACCCCGTCGCCATCACGATGACAGAACACCAACTCCTCCACTGGCATCACGTCCTAGAGAGGACAGGAGTCATTCGCGCAGGAATCAACATCGTGATGAGGGTCGACAATCTCATTCAACATCGAGACATAATTCGGCACGTAGGGAAAGAGAAACTACAAGAGATCAGGAAGATCATAGATCTCATAGGGATCATTCCTGATCGCAACGACACTCAAGTCGTAGCAGTAGATCCCATAGGAATTATTCGCCGTCTCCTCGACGCTCCAACAGAGATAGCAGATCTCATGAAGATGACTCTTCGCCGCCACGACGATCAAGTCGTAGCAGTCGTAGTCATAGATCAAATCGATCCCCTCATAGTGGTGATGAGTCTCGTCGTTCCGACGAAGAGCTCCCATCATCCCCATGGGGACGACCAGGTCATAGACGTATGCCTTCACCACCTGCAATACCTCCTCCAAGAGGGAGGAGCGCAGATAGACTTCTGAACCCGGCTGCATATGATCACTATAAATTAACAAAATATGTCGATCTCTTACCAAAATTTAATGGAGAAATGTTAGCTCGAAAATGGGTAATTGATACTAATTCTTTGGTGTGTCTATATGGCTTGCCACCATCCGCCATAATCACTAGGCTTGACCGGGTCTTCACCCATCAAGCAGCTCAATGGTGGCGAAATAATAAAAATAGATTTACATCCCGCATGGATTATGATGATTTCGATCATTGCGCCGACAAATGGGATGAAATCACAAAATCTCTTGTTCGCTACTTTGATCGTAATTATGTTGCAGACCGTGCCGAGGCTAATCTTCCAACCACTGCTTATAAAAATGATCAAAGCGCTCGTGATTACTTAGCCATCCGCGGCGAATGTTTGGATCTCATTGATCCCCACATGGACCCTGAAAAGCGGATGCGCGAATTGATCAAGGGTTTACCACCAGATATTGCTAAAAAAGCAAAGCAATGTACAACTGAAAAGAGCCTCCGCATTGTCATGCAACGTCATATTGCAGAAAAACAAGAAGCTAAGCTAAACCAGCCCAGTACACAGAGTAACTCAGCGTCGGCATCCATTCCTAAAGCTTATATTCGAGGACTCGAAACCGAAGTCCAGCATCCTTATCAAAAGAAACCCACCGATGTCCTTCACCGAGATTACTATGTGGCCTGGGACGGCTTAGAATATCAAACTGCTGATACTTCCAAATTTACGTCTGCACAACGTGAAGCCGCTAAGAATTCTAAAGGTCGTATGAATTGCATGGAATGTGGTAAGGAGAACCATGGAGCCCGCAAATGCCTCATTCTCTTAAAGGAACAAGGCCGTATCGCTCCTCCTCCGAAACCACGTACAACTCCTAACAAAACGACAAATGGGAATACATCCTCAGAAGGAAGTAAATCCAATAATAATAACCCTTCTCCGCCTCCGGCCACGGCAGATCCTAACATGGTACAGCTTTTACATGATTTAGCTCAGTCTGTTCAACAGTTGAAACAACAGCATACTCAACCAATGCATTATGCACCAGCTCCGGTACAATATCTCGCGCCTCAACAACAACCGATGTATCAACAGGCATATCCCATGCAACCACCTTATAGAGATTCTAATCAAAATCCTCCACCTGATGAATATCATCCTTCTAGTGGAGCACCGCTCAGAGGTTTGAACACTCGTGGAGCTTCCTCAATGACTTCCAGTGATCAACCTCCACCTGAGCGACAGGGAACTTCAGCATCTTTCGGTTACAGTTCTAATCAGAATTCTTTAAACTCGAAAGGGGGGGCATAGATCATCCTGAACCCCCCCAATCGCCTCTTACCGACATTGCCTTAGAACCTGAACCTCCAAGCTATATCCTAAACAAGTCTGTGAAATTAGTTCCCTTCCTCAACATTCCTTCACTTCCTTACTTATTACCAGAAGTAGCGGAATCTATTCAAGTCTCACCATATCATTCAGCACCCACGTCTCCTATCAATGACGGCTCCGATACTGACTCCGCCTTCAATTTCAATTTAGAAAATTCTGACGATATCATCACTAACGATGACATCTTCAAAGTTCCCGACGCGGGATCTCTTCAACATGTTAGAACCTTCTCGAGAGTCGAGATGGAAATTAGACGTTCTTTTCCAGTTAAAAATAAATATGGCGGAGAAATCACAGTCGAAGCCCTCATTGATACTGGAGCCACAATCAGCACCATTAGTCCTCGTACATTAGTTAGACTAGAACTCCAGAAAAGAGTTCAACCATGTGCTCCTATCAGGGCCATCTTATCCATTAATGACGGCAAGGAGCACATCATAAAGAAATTCGTATTCCTCATCCTTTATATTGAGGAATTTCATAAGTGGATCAAGTGGGGATTCTTCGTCATGGACAAAGCAAATGACCAATTGGTATTTGGCATGGACCTCCTTCGGGAAAATCATGCATACGTCTTATGTCACGAAGGTCTTCTGACTTTCTTACCTCCTGAACATGACGAAAATCAGCCGCCTCCACGAAAAAGTTTAAAACGCGCAGCTGGAACTTGCCTTCATCTTCGCAAAACTAATGTTAAGAAACTAAGAGTGACAAAGGAAATAACTCGAACAGATAGCATAGACCCTGAATCCAATGTGAATGCTGATCTTCAATTTGCTTTCAATCCTTTAATTGACGATCCTTTTTATAACTTAATTATTAAAACGGAAATTACACCTATGGACGGGGATGGCTCGGACACGGAATCTGTGGTTCACACCATCCGCCCTTCTTATAACTCAGAAAGCTCCTCCGACGATGACGTACAAACAATATCAACAACTAGTATGTCATCTCGTGCAGAGCGACTCTTACCTCAATTTAAATTAAGATTGTGCACAGTCACCCCGCTTTCTATTGAGGCGTACCGTCCTAATCCCATCAACGTGTATGTGGAAGATAGGCATTTTAATGGGGACATCCTTTTGGAACCCAATAATCTTTTATTTCAAAAATTCGGGCTTCAAGTCCTTGAACCCGCCTTAAGAATAGAAAACGGTCATGGCATTTGCCACCTCATTAATTCTGACCCTGAAGATATCATTCTCCCGATTCAGCCTGCTCTGACTACCTATCGAGTTATTCCACCCAGTCACCAGAAATTACGCATGCTTCACTTAAACACTGATCAACAGCAATTTCCAAGCACTCCGAAAATAACTCCTGTGCCGTCCTCCGTCGAAGGGAGCAAAGCGCTCACCGACGAGGAATTCCAACAGTTTAAAATTTATGAAAAATTGGCACCTGAAGAGAAAGACCAACTTAGGGATCTCCTCAGCAAATTTCATAAGGTCTTCGGGTGGCAACCTGAAGATTTCCATGAAACCGTAAAGGATCCCTTAACAGGTCAAGTCTTGGAAGCTAGTATTGAAATGTTAGACCAATCTCCCATGATTCACAATCCGACAGTCATGTCTCAGAAATTCATGGAGGTGGTCGAACGCGAAACTTTGGCAGGAATCGCACGTAAAAGCATTGAACCATGTCAAAGCTCCACAGTATCAAGAATGTTAGTGGTAAAGAAAGGTGTCAATGATTGGCGCCCAGTAATAGATTATCGGGACATCAATAAGCGGGTTAAACCCATAGCAGCTCCCATACCTAATTTAATGAGTTTATTTGCTAAATTTTTCGGTTGTACTCACTTCTGCAATGTAGATATGGCTAATTCATATCAACAAATTGGGCTCGATAAAGCTTCCCAGAATCTTCTCGCCTATATAAACCATATGGGAGTATTTAGACCCCTTAGTCTTCCATTTGGATTCTTAAATTCTGGAACCTTGTTCCAACAAATTATGAATAAAATTTGGTTTCCACTTCTTTGTGACTTTTTAGCCTCTTACGTCGATGACACAAGCTTCGGCGGCTCTAGCTTTAGCCAGATGCTTGAGAGGCTAGAACAGGTTTTGTTTACTTGCTTAAAAGCCAATATTAAATTGAAGCCGACCAAATGCTTCTTCGGCTTCCCCTCCATTATTTTCTTGGGTCATCGGGTTAGTGCAGAAGGCATAGGGATTGACAGTGAGAGAGTTAAGGCTATTGTCGAGTATCCGTATCCCAGGAACACTACCGAGATTAGGAGGTTTATAGGGATCTCTAACTTTTTCCGTAGAATGATAAATGGATATTCTCATGTGGCTCGTCCGCTTTTTAAACTCCTGATGAAAAATGCTCCATTCAATTTTGATGACGCTTGTCGCAATGCTATTGACACGCTTAAACAGCTCATAATTGGGGCTCCGCTACTCGCTTTTCCAGTCCCCCATGGTCAATTGGAACTATGGTCGGACGCCAGTGATTTCTGCATTGGCTCTTGTCTCGTACAAAAGATCGATGGTCACCGAAGGCCACTTGCCTTTCATTCACATCTACTCACCGGTCCGCAGCTAAAATGGTCCACTCCTGAAAAAGAGTGCTATGCGATCATCCATGGTCTTGCCAAACAACACAGCTTGGTGTTGGGCAGGACAATTCATGTCTACACCGACCATTCTGCGTTGACATCCATCCTCAAGACATCTGAAGTAAATTCAAGACTCATTCGTTGGAGTCTCAAATTGAGCTCCTACGACATCAAAATTTACCACATCAAAGGCAAGAATAATGAAATGGCCGATGGTTTAAGCAGACCACCAAGAGATATCCCAAGTCAAGAATGGAAAAATCCGGGAGAGCCCGAAACCACCGTTCACCTCCGTAGTCTTCGGGATGCTGAGATCGTTCATCCGAACCTCGCCACCCTTGACTTGGACCACGAGATCGTCGCTAGCCAGAAGCTTGATCCCCGATGCCTCAAGATTATAAAGTCATTAGAAAAAGATAGGGCAAATAAATTCGAAGGCGAAAATAAATACAGGAAGGATTATCAGCTCACAGAAGAAGGGCTTCTACAACATATCAACTACGACCCCTTAGGTCCGATGTGGCTAACCGTACTTCCATATCCTTTGTCGGAGGAAGCAGCCCAGGATTTCCATAAGCAATCTCACCTAGGTAGTGACAAAATTTCTCAGATACTCAAGAACAAATTCTGGTTCTTTAATATGCATAAAATAATCTTAAATGTATGCCGCACCTGCGAAACTTGCCAAAGGTTCGCGAAGATCAACCGAAAGAATAAGGGACCACTGCATGTCATGATCACACCTCAAGTTCCATTTCATAGGATCTCAGTGGACCATATGGGTCCTCTGGACAAAACCTTTAGACAACATAGGTATATTTTAGCCATCATCGATCAATGCACCCGTTTTCTTTGGCTATTTCCGTGCCGTACCACTAGTTGGGAAGATTTCGCCAAGCACCTCATACCCTTCGTCCAACAACATCATCCGAAGAGCATTGTCTCCGACAATGGAGGTGCCTTCATAGCTAAAGAATATCTCAAGTTTTGTTTAGAACATAATATTACACGCATCACCATTGCTCCATACCATGCTTCGTCAAACGCATTCTGTGAACGTGTTAATTCCACCTTCGGCAGCATTCTCAAGAAGTTGCAATTTGAAGATAAGCGTTACTGGGACGAAAAACTTCCAGCAGTTCAGAATGCTTATAATAGTGCACCTCATTCTAGTACTAAGTTCACTCCTTACTTTCTTCTTCATGGCATAAGCCTTTCTAATCGTAATTTAAATTTATTAGATGAACATCTGAATCCCGAGTGGGATTTGGAACAGCAACAGGTACGCATAGGCGAAATGTTTCGCGTTCGTATGCAAGCCTTTCAAAACTCTTGCGAGAGTCAATTAAAGCGAAAATTAGCGTTTGATAAAAGGCATTCCGCTGTAAGATTCCAGATTGGCGACTTGGTCCGGAAGCGCAACTACACGCGTCCAGCCGGTACCAAATCAAAATTCATCATGAAATACACGGGGCCTTATAAAGTCTATAGTGTTAATGAAAATATACATTCGTATTTTCTATGTCCACACAATGTCGACATAAATGTTTTTCTGCCAGAACGTCAGCTCCGTCTGACCCATGGCCATAATTTACGCAAATATGTTACAGGGGAGCCCCTACCCGCTCCGGAGGAATCCGCCGTTGACTCTGACTGGTTTAACGACTTACGGCCTGTCCCAGCGGAAGAGGTCTTCCTCGCGGAGCCCCGTCTAGATCCAACCGAGGATCCACCTCAAATAAATGGAACCCCCATAGTAGATGTATTGCCCCGTGGGGATTTCAATTATTCGGCAGATCCTCCTGTCGAAACCACAGTGGAACTGATTCCACCTTCAGAAAAACCACCAAAATGTGACGGCACAGACGCGTCACACCCATATCAACAGAGTATGAGAAGTACGGATGGTTCTCATTCCTCTTGGAATGTCCGTGCTCCTCCACCCACAACACTCAATCCTGACATCGCTGCCCCGCACAATGGACCCTCGCGTCCATCCTTCGTTAATATGTCGGCGTTTAGTAAAACGCCTGGGGGTGATGTCGGGGATGGTCTGAATATTAACTCTCAAGACCCAGATGGATGTACACATCGGGTCCAAACTTCAGACAAATCTTCAACATCTTCTTTAGAATCTCCATCAGATCTGGAGAAAATAGTACAACCAGAGAGAGCTCCACGAAGCGATGCTTCGAGCTCCACTGGTCCAATACGATTTCCCGGCGCTATTAGTGGCCTGAGCAGTTCCGAGAGCTCCGGCAGCAACAGCGCACCTGTCAATCATAATAATGAGATGAGCAGCCACAATATTCTTGCAAGCTCGACTCACAATGATAGGCAGGAAACTCAGGTCCTCGATGGTGAGATAAGCAGCCACAACATTCTTGCAGGCTCCAACCATCAGGACATTCCCACACAAAGGATCTCCGAATGCGACTTCGAACTTCCTTATTCCGCTGAAATTCCTTCCCTCACCCGCATGGAGGGCACTTGCTCCTTCGCCGGTTTGGAAAGAAATACCAGCCCCCAAAATTTTTCGAGGAACGAACCACTTGGAACGCCTCACAGTTCGATAATTCAGCCTACGAAATTAAATTTAAATTATTCTTTCAATAAAAATACAGTTCAAAATATTAGAGAAAGATTTGAACGCATGCAAAACAATATTGAAATTGAAAATCAACTACTCCCGTGGAGTACCGAGAGTAGTCAAAATTCGAATCCACGCTCAAATAGAGGGGAAGTTTCCCATCAGACCCAAGGCAGAGAACCAAGAGCAATAACCTCGCCGGTAAACAGAAACAACCCCTCACCACAAAATTCAGTCCATTCTAATTCTAATCGTACCTCTCAAAATCTTAGTCTTGCTGAAGAAATTTTGAGCCCCTCAGCTCAGAATCAAGCTAGTTCCAGGGAAGACCAAAACCAGTTTCCCAAGTGTCCCGAATATTCTTGGACTGGGGAAACTCAAAATATTCCACTTCCGCCTCAGAGCGCCGAAGATTCTTGCAATCACGGAAGTGCGAATATAAATTCGCCTTCTCACGTTGACCCCTCAGATTCGCAGGTCAGGGAAAGTAGAATTCAGACACATTCAAGTAGTCAATCTCCCAGAGCTAAATTTCAGGAAAATCAGATTTCCGTTCAACCTTCTCCAAGACAAGATATCAATCTGAACATAAATTTATCTCATAGGGATTACCCGAGTAGTGATCCGAAACGGAGTAGGGACAGGACTTCTTCATCCAAAAACTCCCCACCTACCAGAGTCAGCGGAGAAAGAACCCCGTCCCCTCCTTACAACCCAGTTTCACAATTCGGCGAAGCTAGAAATTACACTCCACCAAGGAGTACACATAGCAGAAAAGAAAATACCAATTCTGCCCCAAGCAGAGAACCTCAGTCAAACTTTCGCCCAAGTAAATCTCCTAGAAAGAAGCGAAATAGTGAAAGTTTTTGGGTTAACGCAACCCCCACTCAGAGAAAATCTCGAACTGAATCTCCAAAAAGAGATGAAGCTCAACAGATCTCCGAGAGTGAAACAATTGAATCCCAGGTAGAAACAACTGAGGATCCCAGTTCATACACAGATGAAGAATCTGTAAATCGTAAGAAAAAGAAAACTCGGCGAAAGAATCGCGAGGTGACCCCTCGCACTCTAACGGATAGCGATCGTCGACCTGGAGTAGCTACTCGTTCGAGAAGAGCACTTTCAAAAGCCCCAGAACAAGGCACTAGCTCTACTGCTCAAGGGAGAGATCCCCCTCCGAAACCCCGTAAAAGGAGGGATAAGGAACCAAGTTCCTCACCCACCGCCCGGAAGGAAAATACAAAATCAATTCGATTAATCAATAGTATGATCAAATGTATGGGAAGAATGCATGACAATATTTCTCATTTCCTCCCATCACCATCAGATTCAGAATAAAAACATAAATTCTCAAAACCTCCTAAATAAAATTTTCCTTCCGAACAATTCGAACCCTTAGCATAAAATTACGAGGGGATTCAGGACTGCGATTTCCATATGAGCATCGGATCCCTGATTATTTCCAGCGCGATGCGAACTGGGTAAAGGATTTCACTGGGAAAATAATGCTCACATGCGAAATCCCACTCCTGAACCTCCACATTTAATTATCATTAAGCAATTATAAATATAAAAACATATCGAAATTTAAATGATATCTCTCAAATTAGGTAGGATGTAAGATTAATTGAATGAAAATCCTATATCGCAGTAATGAATGGAGATATCACTCAGCGACAGTGACGAGGGAAATGTCCCCTCCGATCAAGAAGATTCCTGGTTAGGACCAGACACCCAGGAGCTCAGAATCTCACCACAGAGCCCAACTAACACCATAAATTGGGACCCTGATCCGGAATTCCCTTCGAAAATTAATGCAGACTCGGAAGCTCCTCAAGCCTCCGCCTCCGCACAAAAAGAAAATAACTTAGTCGCCGAAGGCCAAGCCCACGAGCGACCAAATAATCTTAGTAACGTGGTCATTAAAACTAAATTTAGTTCGAAACTTAGGGAATGTCCGAATTGCAGGGAACAATCTGAAAAAGGGGATATTCGGCACATCTTTAGAGATTGCCCCCTTTTTAAACCGCCTAAAAAGAAAAGAATTAGGCATTGTGGTCATTGCGGTGGTGGCCACCGCTACAAATTTTGCCGGTTCAAGAGTGAACCTCCAAAACAGAGATCATAAAAATAAAAGAGATCAATACAATTAATTTACAAAATTTTACCGTCTGATCCCTTCAGGATCAGAAACTTAATTTTAAAATAATTAAAGTCAAAAGTGAAAAACATTAATTAAAATGCAAACACCGGTAAATACCGACGTTTGAACTCATTTTAACACCAAATTAATCAGTGCTTCGAGTGAAGAGAAAAACATTGGCTTTCCAAAAGTGAACAATTTAATCATTTCCAGTTTCTCTTCCCTTTTCTTTCTATAATTAGATGTCTTCATCATCCTCAAGTTCTTCGTCATCTTCTTCATCATCTTCCGATTCCGAAGAAACAAAAAGAGATCAATTAAAGCAGGCCATCGAATATTCGTATGACCCCTACAAACCGCGGAAGCTGACCCCACCTTCATCGTCATCTTCTTCCGCGGAATCAACCGCTGATGATACCGATGAAGAAAAACGAAAAATCAAAGAAGTATTAAAGAAGGCATACGACTCGCCAAAACAAGGTTTAGGACGAAGATCGCCCAGAGTCTCTATGGGCCCAAGAGTCCCAACGCCTTCAACTTCTTCCAAAGCTCCGCCACCGCGTCCTCGTCCCTCGCAAGCTCCACCAAAACGCGTTAGGCGTGAACGCTGGCAAAATAATAAAAATCGCCCCATCAGTACGGACCCCAATATGGAATGGGTCCCGGTGCGACCAAGAAAGAAAAACAAAGTAGAAAGACGTCTGCTTCGAAATAAACATGCCCGTATGAGACAAAGAAAACCGGGTTACCGAGCTAAAAACCAGGGACGGCCCGGATATCAATGGAAATTAGTACCAAAATCTCCTAACAATACTGTCATAATGGGAGGTCCCTCCAGTGTACGAAGATCCGTTGCACCTCCACCGCCCCACCCTGTGATCAGTGCTCAAAAGATCACAGCAGAATTGGCCAGAGCCGCAATCGCAGCAGCAAAATCCTCAATTCCTGCGAGCTCCGGCCCTCACCTTTTGAAATCTGGCTCAAAAGCTCCTCAGCCGCTCCCCATCTTTGTGCCAAAGCCATCCACCTCAAAGGGAAAACCGAAGATTGTCGGCCAAAAATATGAGTTAACTTCGACGGGAGGTCGTACTCCGACATCAAAGAAAACGCCGGATGCCTCCATCGAAATAAGCCGACAACCCAGAGGTATTGCAGCATTGGGTGGGCGGCCTCCTCTAAATTATTCCGAGCAAAGCAGATATTCTCCCTACTCACGAGGACCAAAGAAAATGTCATGGGCTGATCAACGTAGGAGAGATATAGATTTCATTCGTCAAGACTACGAAAGAAGGGGAATTCCTTTCCCCAAAAAGGCGGAACGTATCCAACGCCCCGCTCCTATGTCCCCCACGTCACCTACCCCTACAGATGATCAATCCTCACGTCGATTGGCAACCGCTCAACCAGGGCCCTCGATAAATCCATCCGCCTCTACTAGCTACAAATTACCAACAGCGGCAGATGTAGCAGCATTACGGGTAAATATGAAGATGCAGGATAAAGCCACTCAGATAGGACACGGGGGACTGAATGTTCAAAATCCGAACCCCACCACAATCACTGTCCCGGCTTTCGCAGACAACCCAAGACCAATCATGCCCCATGTCCAGATGCAAGCCAGATCGGTTAGGACTTTGGCACTTGCAACGGTGTACCAAGTCTATCTACAGCATCGCTTTCAAACGCTGGTAAGGGATCCCAGATCCAATTTTCCATATCGAATCTTATTCGAAGTCATTCCGGGATTTGAATTATGGATGGGACCTGGGAAAATTAACACAATTCTGAGACCAAATAACCCCTACGGGCTTCGAGATCTCTTAGCCATGCACGTTAACAATCTCAACGTGCGTCTGGAATATGAATTCCAATCGGGACCGGGAAGCTTTGCTCCTGTAATCCCGACAGAAACTTTAATCGTATTCGTCCCAGCGATTATACCCCCAGTCCGATTATTGGATAACGAAGAGACTGAGTGGTATGCACCTTTGAGATTGGCTGCGATACAGGGGAACTTACATCTACCCATGCCTCAAGCATCTCCAGAAGCACCGATACAGCATGTTCTCCCGCTGATTCATACCCAAGATCCCCAAGAACCAATTCCCGAACCACAGGATCCCCAAGATCCGCCGGCAGCGGATCCAACTCCAAATCATGAAGATCCCATGATCGACGAAGAAGACATCCCTCCTCTGGCGAGGATCCTTCGTCCCCATTAAATTTTCCCTTTAAAGAAAATAACTTCTGATAAATATTGAGCTAAATTAAAATACCCGGTGAAATTAAATAGTCTCAAGACCCGTGGTGTTTACTTTAAAGATAAAAATTTACCTCCGTTAATAAATATAAGACTTATAAAAATAATCTCTACGTTAAAAATTTTTATTGTATTATGATCTCAACAAAAAGTTATGTCTTTGTTTTGGAACGGCATTTGTATGAACTTAAAATCTCTACGTAAATTAGTTAAAGAAGTAATAACTACTCCGTTTTCATTTTGTTTTCCCATTATCTCTTTTGATGTTCGAATCTAGAATTAGATGCTTAGAATAGTCGTATCGCTACGCATTAGAAAGTTAGCCGTAGGATATTTCTTAGGCATAGTTAGAATAGCTTAGAAGACATGAATTATCCAATTAATTAACAATTTTTGCGTTTTCAAATGAAATATGAATTAACTAAGATGAGAATCAGATCGCTATGCATAAATAATTAAGTCATAGGATCTTAAGGAAATTTGCCAAGTTATTGTTTAATTACTAAAAATTATTATTTTGTTAGAGAAAGCTTCGCCATGCATTCTAATTAAGTCATAGGAAGCATATTAGATATTCTTATAATTTCCATTCCAAGTCCAGTAAAATTTTATATGCAAATATGACATTAATGAATTTTTGCCAATATGACTAAATAAAGGTTGTAAACGAATTAATTCCAAAATTCCACAGGTCCAGAGTTCAGAAATTTTTATTCCTTCAGAAAAATAATCAGATTCAAATTCCAAAGTCCATTCCATTAAAAAATAATAAGGTCAAAATGTAATTGTGTGTCGTGCTTTCTTTTCCAATCTTTTCAGATAGCCCCCTCCGTGAGGACACGGAGCCCTACGAGGGGATGATGAGAAAGGAATCGAAATCACGACACGTCCTCCCACAGATTCTCCTCAAATTCTCCAGACAGCATCGGCCATCTGACAGAGAGTGAGGAAGATCCATGGAAGGAGATAATAAAATAAATACAACTCGCAGCCCTCCACCACACAGCGTCTATGAGCCACAAAAGGAATTAAATGATGCTTCCCGAGGCGACAGGAGACGAAGCGAGGAAGGAGCGGAGGCGAACTAGCTAAGGCAGAGACAATCACGCCGCGAAGAAGAGAGGGTCTCCGACACGAATTCTTCCAAAAATCCTTCAGAATCTTTAATTTCTTTTTCCATTTTCCCTTTTGGAAAATTGGTAGAAAAATGAATAGAAAGGAATTGCGGAACATGGAGACTCCGAAAGGAATAAGAACAGCAAAAGGGGATTGTCCCCATGGCTCATGTTGGTGCCATCAAAAAGAACCTAAAGTCAAGAAAGAAAGAAAATCCGATAATTTTTATATATTCTTATTCCTGTTTATGGTGTTCACCGTGTTCGCGATTCCTCTCTACGAGTTCTTCTTAAGTTTATTGTAACTAAATTATTGAGGTCGATTGGACCAAACATATAAATTATAAAATACCAAATTATATATTGTGAATTACCTGTAATCAACCTGGACCTGGAATCGGAAATCTCAGATGCCACACCCGTGGCATCCGTAAGCGTATCAGTTATAAATTATTATATTGTAATCGATTATATTGTAAACCATTTGGACGAAAACCTGAAAATCAAAACGAAACATGAATTAATTATTATTATTCAGTTGTTGCCCCCGACCTTATGTCGGAAGGGAAATATTTCAGTTGATTTGAATTTACTTTTTCCTTTTTGATTTCATAATTAATATAAATATTTATCCTTTAAACTTACCTTCTCATCTTCGATCGTTGAGTGTTCTCATTTATATCGGCAATCTGTTATTGATTCTCATATCTTCCACCATGGAATCTAGAATTAAGGAATCAAAAATTAAGTTAACCTAATTCGCATCTTAAATCATTGGCTCATTCATTAGTCGTCAGCAGTGGTTCCCTGAATCCGCTCGACGTAATTTAGGGACTTCGGTTCATACATCAAAATAGACAAAAATGGATAAAAACAAATTCAAAATTGAGGGGAGACTGGGAGGTTCGAACCCGCAGCTCTTGCTGTATTTTGCGGGTTTGTCCTCCAAGTTGGAATGGTCGATGGAGCTGGCACGCAGCCGGCGCTCCTCTGCAACACGACTTTGCCATCGTCCATCCAACCTCCCCGACTAACCTAATTGGGAAAAACTAAACAAACTGAAATAAAACTAAAATCTAATTAAAATAAAATGTAAAATTAAGCAATTTACCTGATTGGCATCTAAAATTCAGGGTCGTTGGTCGGCCTGAACTGGTGGTAATGGTGCGGTGTGTGTCTGTCGCATGCCTTCCTCAGTTTGGCAGACACTCTCCACCGCACCTCTCCGTCCTTTCTGGGCTGGATGCGGTTGCTGGACACGGAGCCAGCACCACTTCCCCAACGACCCTCCTGAAATATAAACAAAATAAAATTAACCTAAATAAAAATAAATAAAACTTACCTCATTCATCAAAATTCAGGACAAGTCGTTGCTGCTGAACTGGGACGGCGGGGACATGGAGCTCTTGCCGTCTGGAATGCTCCGCAATACAAGAGCTTCTCACAGACCCTTGTCCGTCCCGTCCAGCGGCGTTGGAGCCGGGGACCGCCGGAGGATGAAGCCAATCCTCCAGGCCTCCGACCTTCACGCCGGCTTGTCCTCCTGTAAAGAGAAGCAAAATAAATAAGTCTTCTCTCTCTTTCACCTCTCACCTTCATTGGCAATAACCAAAAATATAATTGGCAAAATTTCCCGGGCAGACCGAATCTCCATCGGTGGGACCTGGCACCATTCGACCGTGGACCTGCTCCGTTTGCCGTCAACGGTCGATGTGGTTCCGTAGTCCCTCATGGAGTCGGGAGCTCGTGGTGGCGAAGCCAGGGCCGTGGATGACATTATCCTCAGCCTTGACCTCAGCCACCGAGCTACACTGCCCTTGGAATTCTTACATCCAAAAGTAAAGCATAAATCCTAACTAAATAAATTATGCATTTAAAATTAAAATTATGAAAATCTGCATTCTTACCATCTGTAGCTATGCTGGAGCGCTTCGACTGGAGTTTCAGTTGAGCCTCCTTCCCCCATCTTCATAGGTCTCCGGCCTCCTCCGGAGTGGTGGAACACCCCCTTTATTAACGTAAATACTACCATCTGACCCTTACCATCTTTTACACCCTCATTATTATATTTATTAAATTACAAAATTTAAATAGGGATTGAAATTAATCCACAATTTTTCAGGTGTTTCATAGATGCATATGGTGATGGGATGTGGTAAACTCAGGTATGGCTTCCCACCCTCACTATTATTTGGGGAGGAAATACCATACTCGTTTTAATATATAGCTGGAGATACAGTACTGGAGCACTGGAGTATTGGAGCAGTGGGGTTCGCGTCGTCTCTCAGTATATTATAGTATAATAACTTATAAGGTTTGCCTTTGGTTTAAGTTTTGGTTTCTTGGACTTTATACCTATGTGTATAAACTATCTCTATGCTACTTCTACTCCAGGCTATAAGAATCTCTGTGTGACTCCTTCTTTGTAATAACGCTTCACTTTTTTTCTGTACATGAAAGACATATTATAAACTATAGGGGGACTTCTTTCACTTCCAATGACTTAGATTGCTTTTCATCTGTGAGGAATTTCCAATCTCTCTGTCGTGTTGTAATATTGTTTCTTGTATTTTTTTTCGTAGCGTCAGCAAAAGTGTGGCCATATATCATGCATCTCCTGCCTCTAAAAAAAATCTGCACAAAAAAAAAACACACCATTGACTGGATATGTACATGCATGTAGCCATATATGAGACTAGTAACAGTAACCAATAACAGTGCCAATACCAGGACCAGGACCAGAACCAGCCATCAGGGCCAGCACACACATTTCCACTTTGACTTCCACTTCCATTCTCTCTCCTTCCCTATGTACAGTTACCATTTGTAATCCACAGGAGAAAAATTAGAATTTTTTGGCGCTTTATCTTCTTGATAAAACTCTGCATGTAGAAATGTCTCTCAGAACAAGGAGCTCTAAATCGAAAAAGTAATAAACCTTGGCTGCTGAATTTAAAGTTTCAAAAAAAAACTCGAGAGAATGATAACGGAGCAATGTGCTGAGTCTCGTTAAGAATGCATACTAAATACTTGTCTACACCCCTGTCCCTGTCCCTCTCTGGATCTTGCATAGGTCATATCAATACATATCAACTCAGTTCAGATAGGTGAGTACATCTTCTCTTTTTATGATTAGACTGGGACGCGGAACTACGTAGGCTATATGAAATAGCCTTTAAGTTCCAGTGTCGGAACTGTGCTATAGGAGATAGGAAATTAGGGAGGGGAAGGTGGGAAGGAGGGCGGGGGGAATGGAAAGGCTAACTGGAGACGACTTCACGTGAATAAATTCACACAAGAAAGGAATTTTGTGGTCTAGTGGTTTTAACCTCGGAGAATAAATATCATATCTGCTGAAGAAGAGAGAGAGAGAGAGAGTGGGGAAAAAAATCCGTGATTTAAAACTGGATAAAATATATGCCATGGCGGGGTAATCGTAGAGAGAATATAAAGAATGGGTTGAGACGACGAGAGTTGAGATAGTTTGTTGAGGGTAGAAGTAGAAGTAGAAAGAAATGATACCCGCACCTAACCTATGTACTTTACCTAACTATACCTACCATTACCTACCTACCTACGTATCAGAGCACAGATGTCATGATACCGAGAGGGAAAAAGGAGCGGGAACATCTACATCTATGTACACATCTTCATAGGACATAGTGCTATGCTCTGCGTTGAGCCCTTTTGTGCGTCAACTGATCGTGAGAATTGAATGAAATAGAAGTTTATCGCTCGGCTTGAAGCGTGGAGAATGTGTAGGATCCACTAAACTACTGGCCATTGTACGTTTAGTACCCTCCATTTTAATGCAAACTCCCTCGAAACGTCTTGAATTTGGTGTGAGTCCAGGAGAGAGCAGAGGGCTCCAAAACACAGACAGACACACAACTATGGAGCTACACACACCGGCTGAGTCTGAGTGAAAGCATCCAGTTAAACGAAATGATTTGCTATGGAAGGCTGATTCTATTACCCTCGAGTAAAGGACAAATGAGATAGTTTGAACGACTCACCATTGTTTTTCCCATGGTTACTCTCGTAATTCCATGTTTTATTCAGGATTCTCCCTGAGTACCTCCACCTATAGCCGGAGCCGGAGCCGAAGCCGGAGTCATCCTCTCTCTCTCCTCGTCCTTTGTTTGAAGGCGCCCATTGGCTCATGTTGTTCTTTGTGAGGCGTACATACATATGCATGCTACAATATATATTGTATTTACACAGGATATTGTATTCCCTACACATCCTCTTTTCCTGGGCGGTAGACTCTGCCTGTACGGACGGAGAGAGAGAGAGAGAGTCTGCTTTGTGTACGTGTGGTTGGACTCTGTTGGATTTGAGTGATTAATAGAATGAAATTGGTTGGTGAGGGAGGTGAGGAGTGAGTCGCGAGAGGAACTTTCTATACAAATCCTTTTCTCACTGGTCATGTTTATAGATATCTCTCTTTTGTGTGGAATCAAGACTCGCGACAATCATGTCTCCTCTCTCCCTCTCCCTTCATCTCCATCAGCTCCGTAGGGATGCAGGACTTGCTAGCCTTATTGGTCTCGTCTGGTCTGGCCTGGTCCTGGTCCTGGTCCTGGTCTCGTCTCGTCTGGTTACGCCTGGCAGTGGCAGTGGCAGTGTCATGGTGGCATTATTACATGGGAATGACTGGGTTGCTGGAGAAAAAGCTTTTCACATTATTTTCCCCTCGTAGTATGCAGTCCATGTGACCATATCCCATGCCACACTTCACGAATTAAATATGATGATGACGCGCGGCGGTGGTATGGCGGCGGCGGCGGTGATGATGGTGGTGGTGGTGGCATAGTGGGAGCGGCAGTTGCACGGCACTATGCTCCCAGGGTAAAAAGTACATATCACGACCACGACGACGACGACAACGACAACGACGACCCATCCCAAGACCAAGACCAAGACCAACCAAGACAACAATAGCCTCCCATAAATGATTATCTCTCAGATTATACTCAGCGTGTAGTTGGGAATGGACGTTAATAGTGAGTGGGACTCTGGAGTGTGTATAGGTATAGGTAGGCAGGGAGGTGCATGAGCCTACTTCCGTATAAGCGGAGAAGATGCTTTGACATGGAATGTTTTTCATCCTTGCTCCCTTTACGCTCCCATTTGGGTTTAAGTTATGCTTTTACCTCCTTTCCCATAGTAATAATAATAATAATAATATTTCCCCGCACACAACTTCTCATCCAGTGATCCAGTAATTTCTGGAGAGCATTTCTGAAGCAACTCTCAAGCTCGGTTAGTTCAGAGTGAGAGGGAAATGCGAGGAGGAGAATGAGGAAAATCATTGTATTCAACTATTTTTTTCTTCTTCTTCCTCTGTCTCATCCTTTTGGCATCCGTTAGTGCCGATCATGCAGGAATAAAGAAAAGTTTAGACATTACCCACACATATGGCGGTCCCAGTAACAAATCATATGTTGATGATAGGCAGTCGTTTTATGCACTTCCTGTAAATGTCACTCCCCGTTAAATCCATTCATGGGCCCCTTTATGTACATACCATTCCCGTTTCAATTACCATTATCATTATCATGGAGCTACATACTTGTCTCCTCGTATGCTTCTCACTACAATATTAGTCTTTACTTTTACTACATTTTGGAACATACTGCATACTGCATACTACAGACTGCAGCACGGAGAATATACTTGAGTATCAGTATGCATCGCGGTGCTCGATCCGGTCGTTCCCTTTGGGAAGGAGACTCCACATGGAGAATGGGAATAAGCTACATAATGATCAACACACAGGGGCGATATTCATGTCTGTGTTGTTCAAGTTGCCAATTTTTACGGAATGGAATTGTCATTTTTATTGATTCTTCAAAACGGTATGACGATGACGAGCGGAGTGAAAGGAGGAAAGTACCTACTTACCTATATACCTACCAACTACCTACGTGAGACACGTTAGGCTCCACTCATAATTGGCATGTAAATTCATATGACTTCCTTTATGAGTCGTAGTAGTCGTCGTGTGAGGCATAGTTAGCCATTCTAATGACGGCAGTAATAATAATAATATGAATAGTGCACTTGAGTGTAAGAAAAAAATGACTTGACAAAAGATGAGGAAAGAATGACTGAATCAGCATGAAGCAAAAACAATGACAACGACAACGACAAGAAACACCACCGATATCAGTAATGACGTCGCATATAGCTCTCTCAATTATTTTACATAGTTTTTTTCTTCTTTTAAAAGCAAAATGGGAAAAAGAAATAGAAAAAATGACATAAACCTCATTACTCCTCACAACAAGAATCCTACTTTCCTATTAGTCTTAATAATGTCTTTATGATTATCCACGTGCTACAAAGAGCATACGTAGTAGGGAGCGGCTGAGTGAGTACCTTAATCTAATGCTGTGCTAACCTACCTCTATCTTTGGTCACACTTGAGTCGAGTTAGAAAGCCCAAGATGTGTAATAATCTCAACATCTCAACGACTTCAAACAACCAGGAGCAGTAGCAACTAGCAGAACTACTCAACTACTACCACTGCCACTATACCACCCTGTATTTACATTGGAGTTTGGAATGTTATCTCCCTTCTCTTGTATACCCAGGGCACTCCACAACCAAAAGTAGAACCAGAGAGCTCAGCTGTATTCTGTATTATGCCTTAACTTGGACTCTCCGTCTCGTCTCCGTTCACAGTGCCCCCAGTGAGTGGAGCTCTAGTCCTGAACTTATTAAATTTTCATTGAGGGAAATCCACTTAAGAAAACTTATTAGGCCAATTGAGGGCGTCGTTCGATTTACTGCGGCTCTTTCCATTCATTTCTCATGATTTCACGTCCTTTTCCCTCATCCACTCCTAAGAATCTTCTCTCTCTCTCTCTCTCGCTCATCTTCAGTCAGAGTTGGAGGGAATCATCAAGTGTACTTGGAATTGTTTGAATCCCTCAATTTTTCTACCAATTTTATCTTCAAATCCATCATATAGTCTCATTTTTCCTCATCAAGATTTACATGACTCATTCCCCTTCCTCAGTCATGACATGACTGTGCCGAGTTGATCGAGAGATTTATTATTAGTCGTCTCTTGTATAAATATTTTCTCAGAATCCATCTCCATTCGTGTCTTATGAGATTAACTTGAACAGAATACAGAGATACATGCGGCCTATTTTTAGCAGTGTACTGCCTACTGCCTCCTGCCGAAGAGAAAATATTTGAAATTAATAGTAATATATTTTTAGATTATAATATATTTGCTTTCAAAACATAGTTGGAAAAAGGAAAACTTACGAAAAACTACTTTCAATTTCTCCATTTCTTACTTTAAAAAAACATTAACCAATGTACATATATGTAATTAAGACATTTTAATCTCTTGGAACTACTTCGAAGAACACGAACATTGCCATTTTTTCAGTAATGCACGTTGTTGCTGAAGAAGCCAAATGGCAAAACTGTACTGTTAACCATTAGCAGATTCACCATTTTTCTTATTCCCTAACGTTGAAGATATGTAGGAAAAGTAGGGCTGGTTATAACGTAGGTATTTTTTAGTATTTTTATCAAACTCAAAAATCTTCCCATTTCCCCAGTAAGATCAGGGCCGGATGATGTAGCTAGCGCAGGCAGCCCCCACTGCTTGAATTTTCAAAAAACATGTAAATGGAACATTTTTCAAAAATATTTAAATAGAATATTTTGACTTTTCAAAAACATGCAAATAAATTTTTTGTGTACATTTCAAAAACATGGAAATAAAACATTTTCCACTTTTCTCAAAACATGTAATTAGGACATTTTACACTTTTCTGAATCAAGTAAAAAGAACAATTTTAACATTTCTAAAACATGTAAATACAAAATTTTGCTTTACTATAGAAAACCATCAATAAAATCAAAATGGTGGGTTTTGTATGGAAACAAATTCCTGCCTAAAAGTAATTCCTTCGTCCGGCCCTGAGCAAGATTTTTTTTACCTTCCGCAATATTGAATTTTTGGGAATGCCCAGTATTGCATCTTCAGATACTAATCGTAAGTGAATGAATCTATGCACCACCAGACATAGATTTAGATATTACTTTGGGGTTTTAGAAATCGTCTTTTTCGGTAATGGCAACACACTTCTAAGAGTCGTCTAATTCAAAAACTGAGATGAAAACATATTATAGCATTAGGCTGTGTGTGTGTGTGTGTTCCTCATATGTGTGGCTGTAGCTTCTGGGTTTCATTATAATATATCAGTCGAAGGCGAACATGTTTAAAAATTGTGTAGACAAATTATATAATTTTTTGGTCCAAAGTTGTGACGCATGAAGCTTTTAATTTGGCTAAACCATATTTCTACATGGAACTCAGTCATTCTGACTTGTCACAGCTGTTTTTGAAGTCTTCCTCCGTTTTCTTAAAGAGCAGTCTATCAAAATTGTACGTCAGACTGTAGCTATTAAATGTCGTGGAGCTTCTTGACATACATCAATTCTGATAAGTCAAGCTATACAATTCAAACTTTCCTATTGAAGAAAACAATTAATTTTCGTCATTTCAATACTTACAAACACAGACAGGGACTATATACACGTCCTTCCACAAGTCTCCTTATAGCTCTCACAGACAGAGCTTTTTGTGTAGCTCTCTCTCTCTGTGTTCCCCATCGTCATCGTACACATCTGATTTGTGTCCCGAACCCGTCCTGCCGCTGCCGCCATTTGACATTTACAATTTCGTCGTCTAAATGCAAAAACTTGAGAATTTGCTTTCAATCCGCTAAGATTTCCTCATGTAGATAACAACTTTTAATCGTAAGGAAGCTTTTCTTCTAAATATAAATACATATACATGGGTACGGGTATAGGGACTTTACTATGTAGATCGATGCACTATTTAATTCCAGAGAGCGAGCGCTTTTACACAGATTTTGTGTCGTCGTCAAGTTTCTCTTGTAACTGACGTTCGTCCACGTGCACACACGCCTTTATCCAGAATCCAGAGATTGATGTTATTCCGAATGAATAAATGTTTGGGCTGAATAAATATCATACATTTTGATATTTGTAATTCATTCCATCCCCCACATTCATTTACAAGACAATACGTTCAATTTCCACAAAATAAATAGAAAATAAATACGACTCATAGAAATCTCAGTCAGATTTTCTGAGCTTTTGAACATTCAGTGGTATAATATTATTTATTTTCAATTATAAAAACACTTCTTATTTTATCATTACATTTATAGCAAAATAAAAGAATAAGTTTATTATATCTCAAATCCTTTCCGCCCTCATCTGGTAATTAATTCAATGGCCTAGACACTCTATATACACTAATAATACAATAATAATTATTGTATACTTCCATCTGCCTCCCCAGCTGCTTTTTAAACTTTCGATGTCATTTCTTGAGTCTGCATAATTTTTGGTCCTGTTGTTGTTTTTTGTTGTATCATAATATATTTTGTATCTGGCCTAGAACTCTATAGTTACAACTAACTAACTATGCACACACACTCATGTTGGAAACATTGACAGTTTTTTGTGTGTACTACCAGCTGACACTTTGAATACAAGTTGGAATGGAAAATATTATGCTTCTTCTCAACTATTATTATGGTGGAGACGTCGTCGTTTAAGAGGAGTTTAACTACTAGGGGAGAAACGAGTTCGACAGTGAAACCTTGTAAAATAATTACTACCTACCTACCTTACACTTGAGTCTATATAGCATCAACTGTGGCTATAGCAGCTCTACCTATTTTTTTTCATGCATGAAAGACGTAATATATTATGTATGAGTGTGTTGACTGCTCTAAACGACTAAATCCTTTGTGAGTTCTCAATATAACAATAATTAAGTATGCAGGTTACATTATTATACAAATATACAACTTAGAGACTGCCTATACTAAAATGCATATCGTCTGTGAAGAACCAAAATGACCCATATGCCCATATCCAATTTAAGCTACAATCAAAATGAGCTATGTCATCAAAACTAAATGAGACTAGTGCGTAAAATGTTAATTAAGTGTTTTTGAAAAGTGTAAAATGTTCTAATTACATGTTTTTAAAAAGTGTAAAATATTCTATTTGCATGTTTTTAAAAAGTGTAAAATGTCCTATTTGCATGTTTTTGAAAAGTGTAAAATATTCTATTTGCATGTTTTTGAAAAGTGTAAAATGTCCCATTTAAATGATTTCAAGACTTTTTTCAATATTTTTGTAGATAGTGGATATTGTTTTTAGCTAAAAATGGATATGGGTCATTTTGGTTCTTCATAGACAATATTGTATAAATCATAAACTATGACTTGGTGCAGGAACTAGAAAACCAGAGGTAGGGAGAGAGAGAGAGAGAGCAACAGAATAAGAATAAAACTAATAAGATGACAATTTGTGCAAATTTATTCTAAGAGATTTGGATGATAAAAATAATTGACGACGGGGGAAGCTTAAAATCCACACCTTTCCTAAATTGTTTAAAACGAGCCAAAAGGTGTGTTGGGTTTATTTTGAGAGAAAGAGAGAGAGAGAGAGAGAGACAGACAGTTCTTCCTTGCGTGTCTTCCTCAGTGTCACACAGTCCACACAAATATGACAATAATAAGTTCTGCAAACAAATGATTTTTTTTATTCACATTTTTAAATTTTATTGTTTCATCTTTAATTATACTTTTGATGGATGAAAAAAAAAATACAGGTTTTGTACTGGTTAAAAAAAATAAGTCAATTCATTAGCTGACAGTGATGTGGTGAGGTGGACATATTTAGAAAAATATTCATTCTTTGTATCTTCAAACATTATTATTTCATTCACGAGCCGAAACGATAAGCAGAAGGAATTACCTACATACATCCTACGTAAGTACCTCCCTACATATTGTAGAATTATAAATACCTATATATACCTACTTATACAGATATACGCCTTTGAGACAAAGTTGAAAAGATTTGTGAATTGAAAATATTCTTCGTACAATCTTTGTGAATGCGCTGTGTGTGCTTCTACAGTAGCAGTAGATTGTAGATGCTGTCGACGTAAGTAAGTAATGTAAAATAAATATAAACCCTATATAAAGTTTAATTTAAAAGCAAGAAAGATTTAATTATATGTTGGGATGAATTAAACCCAAAAGTCTGTAGGCATACATATTTAAGAGAAGAGATTTTGACTTTTCACAAGAAATATATGAAAGTTGATGATAGGATATGAATCTGCGTGAAGTTCATTTACGGAACTTTAAGTGGAAAACCTGTCTAGATTATGTCAGGCGAGTAGTCTGCCATTTCCATTTGAGTCATTCTTCAGTGGAGACGTGGAGTGGAGTGTGCCGGCGTCGTTGACAAAATACCAAGAAGAATTTTTCCCATTAGAGATGACACACATTTATGACATCATCGTTTAGACGAGAAAAAAAAAGTAGATCTGTGGATGACTTCAATATTTAAATCGGAAATATACATGTATATATAGGGAGAGAGAGAATTTGAATTTTATCCTGTAAAATCTTTTAAAAATAATTTGTAATCTGAAGAGAGAGAGAGAGACAAGATAAGTTATAAGCATCTCAGGATTTAGGTTCTGAGCAGACTGTTGTAACCTCCAAAGATCCCACATACTTACATATACACAGTTTTTTAGTTTTACCCAAATTGGAATGCACACATACAGTAAAAAAAATACCGTTTTTCATTCTATGAGACTCACTCCCAATATCACATTGGGATTTACACATACAGATAATGTGTGAGTAGGTAAGATACCTACCTACTTTGGAGTAACTTGAGTGAGGTATAGGTAAATATGTTCATATGCAGATGTTGCCGTCTGTGACTTGTGGTAGTGGTGGGTCTACACACGTGACACCTCCCTCATGACTGACTGGGTCACAATGAAATCAATACATACGGGGCTGATGTCTAATATGTCTTTGTCGGATCGTTATCCGCTCGGATAATAAATGGCACGTAAAATGTATCAAGAGCCTCATAAAACTAATCATCTCGGCTCTGCGTCGGTCGCGTCTTTCCCTATATATTTGCCTCTAATACGTCTTCCACTACTACTGTATACTATACACTGATAATACAAGTAGAGCAACTTGAATCTGTTACAATTACATGGAAATACTTACAAGTCAGACGTACGACGTACGACTTGTACGACGACTAGTACACATATTCCTTTAAAAAATTTGTACCTATTCCTATTAAAAAACCCAGACCACTTGAAACGTGATTTATTTATTTGTCTACTTTGGATAACAACATATAAATTATTTTCAAAAACAAATATTATATGGAAATTTTTTTGCAGTGTGTACTATAATATTTTGAGCTCAGCAGCCCCACAGTTGATGTTGATAGTTAACGGAGGGTAAAATTGAAGTGCAATGATGCTGTAAAGAACTAACTTAGCTCCACGAACCACACATTTCACGCTCTGCTCTGTCCGTTTAAATGACTGTGCGTAAGTCATTTAAAATGACACCGTTTTCCCCCCAAATCCCAAATCCCAAAACTCAACGACTCAACACAGACACAGGAGAGTTCAGAAAGTTTTGATTTTTATTCTGTCCTTTAATCGAACGGAAGAAGAAGAAGAAGAAAAAGAAAAAGAATAGGAAAACGAAAAAAAGTAAAGAAGGAAAAAAGAGACCCAGCCAAAAGTTTTACGACTATACACTACGACGAAGGAAGGAAGGAAAGAAAAAAGATTTATATTTCTTATACTGATATTGGAAATGTTAATTTGTTTTTGGTTCCCATTACAAATTTAATGTAGAGCTGTACAGGGGGCAGGAGGCTTGTGTATGCATGTAGCTACGTTATAGTACATACAGCTAAAAAAAGTTGTTACTTAATATCTGTGAGATTCCAAAGAAGGATTGGGACAACTGGAATAGAAGACTGCAAATGGGGTAGAAATAAGAAATCATTGCTAATAGTGTTGTGTAGTGTTTTAATGCGATAAGACTTCCGAAGAATTCCTATCGTCTCTCTCTCTATTTCTCTCTGTTCTATATGGTCCTGGTCCTGGTCGCCATAGGCCTACGGTAGCATTGGAAAACTTTGTCTTTGACTTCGGGTAGGGATATAGCGATAGCGGGCTCCACTTCCAAATTCCATTTTATTGCAGATCAAATAAATCCCCAAAAGAGTGAGATAAAATGTTTGCCGACTACAACAAAAAAAGATATAGAATGCACATGAAGTTCAAGGCACAGAGAAATTACCTATGTCATGTCCTATGTGCTAAAAATAAGATTCTATATTAGCTGTTATGTTAGGGACAAATAACTAAACTTATAGAGATATATATATATCTTATTTACACAAGAAAATTGAGCCGAACCTATACCATATACTAAACCAATTCAAACTCTACTCAACTTACATTTAGTAAACCAACTACCTCCTCGTCCTCGTCCTCGTCCTCGTCCTCTCACTCTGACTCTCTGATCTCTACCTATGTAAGTTCCATACAGAAAAGAAGACACGAGTAGAAATGTGTGACGTAACTACAAAATAGTAATCCTTTTTTATTTTTTTGCATGGAGAATCTTCTTCCACATTGGAATTCTTCTCGCTCCTATGTTGTCGTTGTCATTGTCATCCACATTTTTTCTTGCCCACAATTCTCTTGTAGACTTCTTTACGACACACGATATGCGTGCTCATTCCATGTGCATTATATTTCTACCAATTCTTTTCCCGTCATTTTTTCCCATCTTCTTCTTCTTCTACTTCTAAAGATGGTCAAAGTCGACTCATTCTCAAGGACATGAACGGAGCTGCGTATGCTTAATGAAATTATCCAGAGTCCAGAGCCACCACCATCACAATTACCCACAGGTACAAATATTATCATCATCATTGACGAGGAGAGATCACACATATGTAGGTTAACAGAAAATAATGGTGACTCTCTTTGTGGTTTTGGTTTTGGTTTTGGCTTGGCATGAGCGAGCAGATAGGTAGCTAGGTACGCTTACACTTTAAATTTTACAATTGTGTGGTACAGGTGTAGGAAATCAAATAATGTACACGACACACACACACACACACACACACATGTCCCATTATTATCATTACAACAATAATTATGCAGCTACCTTCATATCCACATCTCGACATCGACATCTCCGCAGAATCCACACCTCTCGCTCTTCGAAATAGAGACTCCGTAGAATGCTCATCATCTCTCCTAATAATTCTGCCTATGATTCCAATCCTAATTGAAGTACTCACCTGGCTATACGCCCTGTCCTAAAGCTATAGGCATAAATCTGATAGAGCGAGAGCCTCCAAGTGTGCTCGCGGGATACATTTAAAAAGGATGAAGGGTGGTGGTGGTAAACTGGATAGGATTTTCAAAGGACCATGACAAATAAATAATTAACTTAACTGGTGGAGTCAGTTTTATTGGTTAGTTACTTGGGATTGCTGACTCTCTACCTGAGCGAGCATTGTGCATTCGTCCAAAAAACAAGTTATAAAATATACATCGTATAGAAGAGACGGCTTTTGGTTTTGGCTGCTGCTATTGGGACTGATTACAGATTTATGACTCAATGCAGTACTGTGCTGTGTGCATATGACCGAGAATTGTGACTACCAAGGGAATTATTGTGTGTAGCTAGTTCTCGCTCTGGGTTCTGGTTCTGGTTTTGGTTCTGGTTTTGGTTCTGGTCAAGTAAAATTGTAGAGTGGAGAAGAGATAAAGATCATTAGATAATTGAGAACTGATTGATGGAGTCCTCCCTACTACAGCCCTAAGCGCAGCCTTTCCCAATAACAACAACAACAACAAAAACAACAACAACCCGTACTTAACTCTGTGAGTTAAGATGTTGATCCTTGGATTGGAATACTTTTGGCGTTGGCTAGTCCAATTACCTTCCTAATTTTCTAGTAGTCGAATTTTAAATTGTCTATATGCCGAGTCTATTAGAGAGTCTCTGATTGTGAGTCCAACTCCAAGTGAACTGTATCAGCCTCAGCCGAGTTGTTGGCTCCGAGTCTCGTTCAGAACGAGACTCGATATAGAAAATAGAGTAAAATCTATACGAGAAGTAAGTGCTTTTTTGAAGTAGTGATTTGAGGGAGAATCATGAGACAATGTGAGGCAGAGAATCAGATAATGTCTTTTGACTACATATTTCCCCTTCCAAGACTTCACGAGCGGTGCATTATGTACCTACAGAGCCATAGTTAAATTTAATAGTTGTTCAAATTATCTCGGGCATAAAATGTAAAGAGCTGTAGTCAAACCGGTACTTGGCCAAGTTCATGGTTCTCTATTATTGTTGTTATATACACTCCCTCCTCCGTCCCATACTCATGCCATACCATACCATATAATAATACCATCTTACGAACCATAATACTACTGATACTGATATTCGATTCGATAAAAACTATATAATATAGAGTAGATTAACATCATGACTTTGTAGCATAATGACTTATTGTCACTGAGTAAATACACTGTATAAGTAGGTAATTCTTTTCAATGTTGTGCTGGCGTCTCTATAGCGTCTTATCGCAAGATGCATAATACAGTGCACACAGCATAGGGCACACTAGACTAAACATGGATTGAACCATATTTGGTTTTGGTTTCCATAAAAAATTCCCACGTAACAATTTTCCCGCTTTTCAACCTTCTCTCGTCGTCGTCGTCGTCGTCATCTTTCCTCAATTACGTGTAATTGGAAATTATGATTATGATTATAACATGTTTTTTAAATGGAAATCCATCAGAGTTATAATAATTATTAGGGCTTGAGGGAGGAAAGACGGTATTAATTTAATGGCGTTGTCGAGTCTTATCTCTCGTTGGTGCTTAAATCTTGGGTTTAAGGTGTAGATTGTAGACTGCAGTCTGTCGACTCTTGTGTAGAGTGGAGAGTGCAGAACAATAATGCAGAATGTGGAAATACACCTTTTAGTTTGCTATATTGGTGGGAAGGCGTGCGGTGCGATGTGTGTGTGGATGGAGTGTAAAGTATTAAAGTGTAAGCGAGTCCGCACACCAATGACCCAGCACTGTAATTATTACAGAAACAAAAAGATCTAAAGCTAGCAATTAAGGTAGTGTTTACAGGTATGATGCGGACAATTGGCTTCCCTTCCAATCCCAATCCCAATCCCAAACCCTTTCCCCGGCTCTTCACGGGAGTGCATCACTGTATATATCTCTGCTTTTATCAGGATGTAGCCACATACATACATACGTAGGTAGGTACATACAGGCGTCGGCTCTCACGTACGTGTGTGCAGAAGTGCAAATCTTCCTCAACCCGTGCACTCTCCTCCACGTCGGTACATATCTCCTCTACCTCATCAACCTATATACGCATCACAGAAAATAGTATATAGAGTCCAATAATGATAATGCTTGTTTCTGTCTGCACAAGGGTAAAATTCCTTCAAAGGATTACTTCTCCTACGTCTGTTCCTCCTAACTAACGTAGTAGGTACAGTAGATGTTCTGCTCTCTCGTCTCCTGCGTTCCTCTGTAGGGATGTAGATACTGTAGAAGGTGGAAGCTTAGAGAGTAAGACTTGGTGGACTCCTTCCTCCTCTTCTTCGTCGAGACTAAAGACAAAGGCAGTGAGCGAGTGTGAGTGTGGCCGGCGGAGTGAGGAAGGCGAAGGAAGGGAAGACGGAGCAGACAGACAACGAGGAGCAGAGAAGACGAAGAGGAGCTCAAGTGGAGACAATACTATTAGAGAGGCTCCTGGCTGATGGGAATATGAAGTGAGTCGAGAGGAGAAGAGAGACGCTCTCTTGTAGTAGTCTGTAGGAGAGAAGTTGGTTTGGTCTTCGCGTTCCTCATCCAACTCCCAGCAATTGACCGACTGTGTGTGTGTCTCTACAGCATCATCATCAGTAGTAGTAGTAGTGGTGGTAGTACACAGAGTACAAGGTGTTTGTTCAAAATCCAAAATCCTTTAACTAAACTCGCTCCCCTCATACAGTGCAGTCCAAATCCAAATAGAAAATCCTGAGCTTCTTCGCATATGATGTTCATTGGGACGGATCCTAGGGAAGAGCCTGGTCCTCACTATAGCCTCGGCAGCGATCGTCGTAGCGATTTTCTGAGCTCCAATTCCAAGTGAGCTAGTTGTTGTCGTAGTAGTAGTAGTAGTAGTAGTAGTGTATTATTGGGAGAAGGAGGAAGACGACTGCTGCTGCTGCTTCTGCTGCTCTCTCATTTATTTATTGGACTATGTGGACGACGCTGCTGCTCCTGTCATCCTCCTCCAAGAGTAGCCCTGACCCTTGATTCAATTTGGAACTCAATTTTTACTCTTCCGTCACTAAGTTTGTTTGTGTGGAGGAGTGGTGGTCGTGGTCCTAGGGTCCTGGTCTCTGGGTCGTCCCATGTTGTGTCAGTGAGCGGAAAGGCAAAGAAGTTGCTGCTCTCATCAGACTGAGTCCCCTTTTCCTTCTCATATCCTCACTAATGCTAATAAGTGTCTTCAACACGTTCCTCTGTCTCTCTCTCCGCCAAGCTCAAGAAGCTCAACTCACATAAGCTCCTCCACAAGCAGAGGATCAGAGGACAGGGAGACGTTCAAGTCTGAGACTGTCAGTGGTGCCGAGTGAATATTATAGTCTCTCCTCCAACAAGTCACATCAAGTTCTACAGAGTTTATTTTTGTGAATTTGTGAAATACTCTCCTCGTTTTTCCTGTTTAGCTTTACTTCTTTTTTTTTATTATTCTTTTATGCACTCCACTCCACTCGTCTCCAATCCCTTTATCACATCACGAGCGCGATAAGGAAGAAGGGTATCACACGAGCGAGTGTGGCTCTGGCTGTGTAGCTAGTTTGTTTTTTTCCTCTCTCTCTCACTTCTCGTCTTTAAATTAAATCAACTTTACCTTTACCTTCAAGTGAACTTTTATCTCGCCGTCGTCAACAATTCGTCCGTCCGTCCATCGTCTCACTCAACTTGCTCTTGGTCTTGGTGTTGGTCCGACTCCGACGACGACGACAATGTTTGTTCTCAGGTAAATAACACGTAGAGTGATTATCAATGGTGGGGAATTAAATCCTGTGCTCAATCCATCTCAACACTTTGCAAAACAAAAAGCTCAGTTACTTACTTGTAATTATTAGTTAGGTATACCTATATATACATACACTTGGATATCATGCTGCGGGCTGCTGTCTGCGGGCTATACACAAGAAATACTGTATGTACTCTCTGTACTGAATCCCTATATAGTTGACGCTGTACTTTTTTCGCCCATTTTAGAATTTAAAAATATACACTGTAAGTACACTGAACTGAACTCATGAGACCCGGTGTGAGCATACTTGAAAGAAAACCTATTATAAAATGTAGGTAGTAGGTACATACAGTATTTATGACCGTCGTGAGTAGGGACCTTACATACACAATTCCGTTTTCTACTCGTCCTCGTCCAGTTAGACTACTGCTCACTCACTCAGTGCTCTCCGCATTTTAAGAATTAAGTCATGAGAGCGACTACATCTTGGCTTATAAATTCAAATCATATAGGTACATTTATACAGAAACGAGGGCCCGTGCCAAAATTTTGCGTGGAGTTTGGTGAGGGGAAAAATGAGAGACATTATATCGGAGGCCTATAGGGAAGTCTCTGTCCTCTCGAGTCTTGACTCCGTTTCCTCCGTATTAAAATGACTGGCTTAGGATAAATAAAATAGGTTGTGGTTGAGAGGTTGCTCAAGTGTTAAGATGTATTAATGGGATTAATAGATAAGTTTTTCAATGTGCTGTCATGAAATACGAAATACGAGGAGAGCCTCTTTCACACACAGGCTCACTCAGCCAGTGTACGAAAAGTTTTCTGTCTGCTCCATGTCTACGTACGATCTGTCTAAGATGTGATGAGGCACATATGTAGGGAGGTAGGGATGCCGATACCGATGCCGATGCCGATGCCGGTGCCGATGCCGGTGCCGATGCATGCACTGCTGTTCTGTATCTGTCGTCGTGTAGTTGTTGACTACAAACTGCAACAGAACCACACACTTGACACCGAGCAGGGAGCGGGATAAGGAAAAAAAAACACGGGTAGAGAGAGAATTGGTGGGAATTGGCAGAGACCCCGCGAGACTCTATGTACATTTGTGTGGGGATGAGAAGACGGAGAGACGACTGATAATCTGGTATTTAATGGGATGTTTTTGAATTTGTGATTTCCAGAATGAAGTCATCTTGGTGGTCGGGGCAGAGCACTGTCCTCATCCTTGCCTTCATTTCCCTCTATTTGACTGCAGTCCAGGACGTTCAAGCCGAGGAATTAATTGAGGAGCGTCGAGCTCCCCCATTCTCCCTCCATGGTATTTTGTTTTAGACATATAATAATAATAATACTAGTCATAGTAATAATAATAATATCCTCATTGTCATTGTAATCTGCATAATTTTATATATGTATGTACCTACGAGACATCGTGTCTCGTATATTTGTCCTCGCTGCACAAAACCATTATCATGATTATCACGTTTGAAAGAATTTCCAAACCGGCCCATTTTGGATTTGTATCCATTTTGTACATTTTGTACATGTTAAATTTATTATTGTGTATTCACCTCCCCGAGTCTCATTCTGGATAGAATTACTACTACTACGACATGCTCAACTTTCCAACATAGAATTTTTTTTTGTCCACTTTTTCTTTGTGTGAGGGAGATTTTGCATATCCTATGTCATAATCTCAGACTAAATAAGAAGAATAATCGGAGTCATAATCTTAAATATTACATTTTATGAACCATAATCAGATGAATATCAATTTTTGTATCAGTGCATTTTGAGCAGTTGTGGATGCTCTAGTTTCCTCCTTCTTTTTTTCAACTTGAATACAGATTTTGTCCTGTCCATTCTCATTCTCTACTTCTAAAGAGGCACTCCCCAATATTTTGGTGTGAATAGAAATGCCCAATTTATTCAGGCGGAATTCAATTATTCTCATCAGAATCGTCAACTTTCTCTGATTTGTAATCAAACTGCGGCTGCTGGGATTCAATTGAAATTGAAATCAATTCTTGTAGAGAACATTCAAATTTAGACCCAAAAATGTGTATATGAGATAAATCATTTTGTAACGATGGGCCGGGATGGTGCGTAGCTCTAGTCTTATCTTGTGAAGCGTAGAGAACAGATGACAAATTTGCCCATTTCCAGGCTATTCACTGACTTTGTACGTGCCAAGTGAGAGAGGGAAAGAGAGAGAGAGGATCGTTCCTTGGTTCCCTTGTAGAGAGGTAAGCCTGTGGAAAGGCGAAAAGGCAAAGGGAGGATTTTTAATCCTTGATTTGAATTCTGACTTCATTTGAAACTCATTTCACTTTGCCGTCAATCTTCTCAGACTACTTTTGAGCTGTCAAGTCCGCCCTGGAGTCTATAATAGTCTATGTAGTTTGGGAAGGAAGCTGATGGAATTTTAATTACGCATGTAAAACCCGGGGAGGAGAAAAGAACATGGACGTATAATCAATTTAGAGGATTTAATGAGTATTTGTAAACACTTGGTTTGCAAACAACGTAGAGTGAGATTTAAGTTTGAGTACATGCCATCCATACTGATATGATGGTTGATAGTATAGGGGTATATATATACGGTCCCTCTACTATATGGACACGGGGCTATATGCTCCTGATATAGTATATATACAAGTAAAGATGGTAGAATTGGAATTGGAATTGGGTGACTCTCTGAAACGTATAGGTGTTGGTGGTAGTGGTGGGGAAGGAAAAGGGAACATTTACAGTTTTGTCGAGCTGAATAAAATCATGTATGGAAATTTTATTGACTTTGTCTACTTACAGGAATGATGCAGAGGGACGGCATAGCTGACTTGGCTCAAGGAAATAGCCCCAGACCGCCGCCACTGTCCTTTGACTACCATAACTATGATGCAATGACATCCTATCTACGAGCCGTGAATGCAATGTACCCTAATTTAACTGCACTCTACTCCATCGGAAAGAGTGTCAACGGTAAGTTCGTCTTCCTCGTCTTCAGTTTCTCATTAAACAATTCCATGAAATGGAGTTTGTAGGTCTTGTCTTACATCCCTCTCTCTCTCTCTCTTTACCTTCAATAATCCCCATCTCCATCTCTCCTCACGATTTAATTACATAGTCCAAAATCCACTTACACCCAGTCCATCCATCCTCCTCCACATCCTGCTCCAAGAGACAGTTTTAATTATTTGCAAAAATAGTGAACTATTAAGTATTAGCTTCTTCATAATATGCACACGGTCCTTCTATACGTTTCCTTTTTATCAGAAAAAAAATGTAATTAAGATCTTTTTTGGAATCTATTCATACAATTCATAAATGCCCTATTTAACTAGACCAAAATCCTGACATTTTAAGTGCTTGCAAAGGGCGAAAAAGTGGTTTAATTGAAAAGCTATTTTTAAATTGAAATCAATATTGACACCAAACCGTTCCCTATATAGATCCCTGATACCTATATCTTACAAATCTCCATTTGTAAGATCAGCATATTTCCCAGAACACAATGAGGCAAACATGTCATAACAGTTATGCAGTGTGTATTTATAATTATAATTTGCATCTGAACGTACAACATTTTGCTACTTGTCCTACAATCGTGTTTGAGAACAGTGGATTTAAAGGATGATTTCAAATCATGCTAAAAACAGATGAGTGACCTATAAGTATACACAGTGAGGTGTCATTCGTGAAACTTTCTTGAAGATAAAAATCGAAATTATCATCGTCATTTCATAGAAAACAACTCACAAAGTAAAGAGAGAATCATATATAATAATAATTCTGAGAGAGTCACCATACTCTTTGAGTTGCAGTTGAAACTTATTCTTTGTCACTTTATTAACAACTCATAATTTTAGAGTGTAACGCTTCCACAATAGTTGGGCTCTTCTTCTGTACTATACGTAACTTTGGGGTTCCTTGCGTCAGTCTCTATCTCTCTCCCTCTCTCTCTCTCTCTCTGTTTATTCGTGGTAAACAAAATGAGAGACAAAAACAAAGTCTTTGTGGATTTTGACTCTCCTATTGTCTATTGAGATTCAACACAGATATAATTATACGTAATGATGACTCATGAATGAGTGAGGATGCACAATAAGATTCTGAATGTGGAGTCAGAAACAATTACACACTCCCCTTGCCAATTCACGTCGACGTTCTCTTTAAAGTTGGACATGCTTTTGTTTGTGGTTATCCTATGAGTGCACTCGGAGTTGTCTATGTGATTTGAATAAAAGAGCGATTATATACATAGTTGTAGACTGTATGTGGTATTTACACAACGTGCATCGTTGACAGGCTTTACAGTTATATTGCATTGTATATATTATATATATGCACACAAAGTTCTGGCACTCCACACACTTACTGGCACAGCCACTGTTCTGGTCTGGTCTGGTCTGGTGCAGGTCTATAATTATTAATAACATATTTTCATTTCCATTCTGCATGACCTAAAGTACAATCTGGAATTTCCGTTTCAAAACTCTCACTTTGGTTTGGTTCGGTTCAGGTTCAGTGATTCCCTATCCCCTTTTGTGTTCACGCTGACCGATTTAAGTACACTCCGCACTAACGACACCGTAAGCAATACACAGAGCATTAACACACGTTGACATTTGGACCATCGCTACTTCTACTTCTACTCCTACAACATTGTGTCCATGGCTTGAGTACATAATAATCCACGACGAGGAAAATAAAGCTACATATTTCAAATGAAGTATGTACTAGTGAAATGCAAAATATGTAACAAACCACATAGTCATCTCCGGAGTAGTTTCACATAGGTTCCTACGTGTAATAAAGTAATAAACGGAAACTGACGGTGGAGCGACAAAAAGCAAAAGGGAATATCATAATTTTGTTCATCAATACACGGCTAGATAGAATCATTGCCTGTCGTACATTTTGTGAACTGAACGTAAGTTGGTAGTATTTAGAATTTTTACGCAGGTAGTAGGTACTCGTTTTTTTATTAACTCTGCTTTATGCACCTATTTCAAAAATTCACTCATTTTTACACCATTTACTACGTAGGTATAGTTATAAAAGAACATGATGTTTTGTCACGCTATGAACCCACATATTATGTAGGTACTACACAAGTGACCGTGTAGGTGTAGAATTATTTTATTTGAGCCAACAATAATTAAAAGCACTGAGCATACCACAGAACGAAACTGGATTACCTTGCAAACTGTATACACTGTCGACTGGGTTATTACATTATGTAGAAGGTAGATAAGGTTTAGTAGAGGCACGTATGCTTAACGGATTATTTCTTAGAGATTAAAATTTACAGTAGTAATGTAGCGCCAATCGCCCTAGGACTATATGTACATTAAAGAATTTGAAATAATAATCAAAATTTTGAAGCTACTTATAACCATAACCTTAGGCATGTATAGGCTTAGCTGCATAATATTCAATGAGGAGTAAGCTTGACCCAACGGTATATTTCCTTATTTTGTTTTGTGTGTGTGTGTGCCGCATCTTCTGGGTCTGGGGAGAAGATGACTTGACAAATACGGTCAATACGTAGAGCTTTAACACACTTTAAAGTATTTAAGTCGTGGTCGTGAGGAGGCTTTGTATGTACCTACTCAATGGACGGCTGGCTAAAAACTAGAAATAGAGATTAAGAGAGATAAAGACAAACAGAGATAGAAAGAGGGATGTTGTTTCTTATATCGGAAGAGGGGCTTTAATGTGTTTCTGATACTAATGCGCTGGTCGGTGCACTTGTGTCGTGTTGTAAAAAGTAACATTTTTGCATGACTTGACTTCTTCCACTATATGACGACTAATAAGGTAATTGAGGATAAATCAGTTGCATAAAAAAATTCCTTGTAGTAGTTGGTAGTAACAAATTTGTTAAATCTTTGCCGGCAACATTATAGCATAGTACAATAGTACCAGTTCAAGCGCAAATAAATGTCATGCAGACGACAACGACAACAAAGATCGTGTGCCGCTTCAGGATGCTTGCTTTGCCATTCAATGCTCTATATTCGATGACACGGTCATGACGCTTATTCTAGTATACTAATGCCACTACGGTACGGATCAGGGTGAGGACCAAAAGGGTCAAAGATTACCTATCGGAAGGAATTAGAGTGATAAAAATGATTACTGATACATCACCCTCTGACATTAAGACGACCTTTATGACCCCCTCTTTAAATAATCTGAATTAACGTCCAACTCAAATGCCAAATCAACTCAACCCATTAAAGCTCTTCCATTATTCCATAGTTATTCATTCGAATCTGAGCTCACATAGTATAGTAGTCTGGAGCCGCGTAGGAGGAGCAGCAGCACACTTACTGTTAAGACTGGTTAGGAGCCCATGTATTTCATGTCCCATACATATTTATAATGCTCCTCTTCACAAAGATTAAAAAGCATTACATCACATCTGCATTACAACAAGGAGAGCCAGCCATGCAAAAGGGCAGGCTCCCTCTCTCTCTTGTAGTAGTCAGCCACAGACACACAGTGTATAAGTATATTCTAGGCAGGCAGATTTCTACCAGAAATGCAAAAGAATTTGCAATTTGCTTGCACCCAGTACATGCCAAACACTGTGTCCATCTAGATTAAATGAGGATTTTATATACATATATATTTGAACGTGTGAGAGTGCACTACATACATATATAGGAGTAGGGATTTCATCTCAGTAAGTACCTCACATATATATCCCTCCGTGACCTACAACGTGAAGGTGATGAGGAGGCTCCGAGCTAATGAAACTTGACACTTTGTTTCTCACGGTAATTTAACTGAGCAACACACAAGAACTTTACAAATGGAGAATCTAGGAAGGAAAATAGTGTTTCTTTTTTTCACTCGTAAAAATTCCCTCAAAGTATTAAAATAAATACACACTGAATGAACACGAGTATATGGGCTTCTCAAATATATATAAAAAAAATAATACTATAAGTTTATAATAAAGTATGTGAAAAGATAATAATTAATCCTGAGGAGCGGACCTCCTCCTTACAAATTTTGAGAACTGAACTCCATAGGCAGGCTGTGGAGTGTATATGTGTAATTATAACTCAAATTGCGGCTGGATTGCAATTAGGATGTGCAGTGTAGGAATAAATTAGTATCTATTTCTATACACACTGTAATCGTCTCTGACCATAGGCATGCTGCATGTGGTGTGGTATGTGGTGTTGAACACAATGAAGGCCTCACACAGCTCACAGCTCCAGTGTAGTATAGAACTCCCAAGGAAACTATAAGGAGAGATAACAGAGAGAGTGAGAGAGACAACTCAATGTGTATCCCCTTAACCTGCAAGGAAATTCAAATTCAAACTCCAAACGACTTGTCGTTATCCTAAATCGTAAATGAGGAATAGAAAGTTGAATTGTGCGAGGTACATATTATATACTCTACGTAGGTACCTACTCCTCCTGTTGACTCCCTGCCTACACACAAAGCAAATTTGCGAAAGAGATTCCTGATACATATAATAGGGGAGGATGAGGCTCAGTAAACTTTTTCGAATAGTTCCAGCGACTCGTATTCGTTTTCCCGCTGATGGAATAGTTGAAAGTTTGAAACTATGTAAAAATTAATCAATTTCAAAATTGTTAAAATCTTTGGAAAATTGGGAGTGTGCATATCCGTATTGATTAGGTTCCTTCAAGTGGAATAGTTTGGAAATGGAAATGTGTACTGGAGTCTCTCTCTCTGCTGTCGCTACTTATATCTGTAACTTTCCCATGTCTCACAAACACGGCCCGGCCCGACCCCGCTCCGCACAGCAGCACGCTTCCCCATATCCATGTCTTTTGGGGAAAGGAACACAAAATTGGAATATACTCACTCTTGAAACTGTGAGAGCAGCAGAGACGACTCTCGGTCCCAAGTTCCTCAATAGCTGTTAGCTTATCGTTAGTGGATATTTGCTGTGGGAAGGAAGAAGGGAGGGAAACGGGAGCTATGGAGATGGAGACTGGAGAAGCTCCTCTTATAACACAATTCCGTAGGAGAAAAGACATTAGCTTATGCAGAATGTAGATTTGTGTGTGTGTGTGTGTGTGTGTGTGATGATGTCTCCTTAGCCAGGGAGCCAGGGAGGTGGCCGTAGATTGTAGACATTGGAGTATGTAGGTACTTTCCTCCCTGAAGTGGACCAGGACGAGAGAGAGAGACTACGGCGGGGAAACACTGTCCGTATGGGATGTTCGCTAATAATATTATGCAAATGTAAGCAAATCTGAGGCAATTCTCCAGCTCAGAACCCATAAAATTTTCGAGATAAGACAACATAAAAACCCTTGTTTGTTGGTTAAAAAACGTTTTTTGGAAACACTGAGAAAAGCTTAAAAATGAATTTATGATTTATGAAAGTATTCAAATGAGCTATAAAATATTATGCATTTCCTAGTCTTCAGTTTTCATCTGTACAATGTACTTCAAGTCTACAGTGTCTCTATATTGGTAGGTACATATACATATTATTACTTTCCACTAAACTCCAAGTGCGGAAAAAAGCTTGAGGTTCCTTGGTTCCTTCTTCCCAATATCTTACTCCCTGTGCAGAGTAATATAGTCGTAATAACAAGGCGAGAGAGAGAGGAGCGACAAAGTATCGTCTTTGGTGCGGGTATACAGTATACAGTAGGAAGCAAGGAGGGGTAAAATCTTGAGGAGGATAAAACTATCAAAAGTGGAACGATTTCGTTAAATGTGCATATTTTTACTTGGTGGGTAGTAGGTTGGAAATCCTTATTGGGATTGGAGGCAAGTCATTCTGTGTGTGTGTGTGTGTGTATAGTTGTAGTCGATCTTCACATTCAATGGTTGTCGGTTTTCATAAAAAACTACGATGGAAAAAAAAATCGATATGAAAATGATGTTGCTATCCATGCAAGTTGATTGAATGAATCGGAGAGAGAGAGAGAGAGAGAGAGGACAGAGGAGAAAACTCACGTTTACCTTCTGCCCTATAGCCTATAGAGAGTGTAACTATTATATTAGACGTGAGAACATTTGAGAGCCTATATATGCAAGAATAAGAAGTTTTGACTACAGTTTACAGTTACACAAGATATATTAAAGGATCTACAGTCTTCCCCTATAGATGTAACCCCTTTATCCCTAGGCACATGGTTTTTTTCTTATACACATAGAAAAGTATTCTCAAGGTTTTGGGTTTCCTCTCGGAACTCGGACGGGTTAGTTTGACTCAGTGGTTCTTTTACTTTTTTTTTCTTGGCTCCGTTCTCTTGCTCCACTCCAGTTCCAGCATAGGCAGGCAGTACGGATCTTGTGCATATATATACGGAGAGACTGATACAAAAAAAAACTGTGGAGAAAAGTGTACATTACAATGGGCCTCTCTCAGCCTCGACACTACAGTATTGCTACTACTACTACTACTATACACTCACTGAGCTTGGTTTTTTTTGTGGATTTGGATTTGGATCAAAAACACTTTTATTGACTACAGCTTTTCTGTTTCCCTCCTATTTTCCCGTATTGAAAAATGTATGAAATATTGACATGGGACTTGACAGCGCTCGATGAGGTTTTTTTCTGTCCCTTTTTCTTCTTCTTCTTTCATTTGGATTATCTCCATTCACGTCCATCTACACTCCACACATCCCCCATCCACACCATAGACATAGATACATTTCTAAGTAAAAGTAGAATTCCATGTGTATACAACACATCTTCTAAAATATTCCTTCACCCAAATGAGGAGTATGAGGAGAGAGAGAGAGAGAGAGGGGAAATATTGCTTCATCTATTTCACTCGTGAGATAGATAAATGACGAAGCTATGGGGAAAAGAGAAAGTCTCTCTCTCTCTCTCTACGTTTACATCGATTTAAACGTTTATATTATGGTGATATATAAATAGTGGATCTATCATACCATTTGCAGCTCAGAGACATTCCAAATAATGATCACTTTCCTCCCTAAATCATCCAAAGCAAAGGGAAACTATAGCGATAACCGATAAGCCAAAAAAAATGTATATAATAAAATAACGAGAGCAAACCTTCCATCCATCATTGGTTCAACTTTAATAAGAACCAAGAAATCAAGAGCAAGTCAACAACAACTCATCGTAAGTCAGGAAAAGGAATGAAGCCGTCTTCTCGCTTTTGATCCGATCCGACAAATCACATAATTATTAGGAAAGTGACTCCGCACTCACATCGAGATTAGGATTAGTACTACTATATAGCAGAGGACGTACACAAGTACAGATAAATTCCCGGAGGAACAGGAAAGTTTACAAAAGTGTTGCTCACATTCATTTCCATTCTGAATTAATGCAGGGCAGGGGCATGTATCTAAGGAGCTACTGTGGTAGTAAGGGAAAGTGAAAGCGGGAGAAAGAAAAGGAATTGGAGGAGACCTTGTATACTCATAATCTGCGGTGAAGCGCAAACTGGGCCAGAGGATTATGACATATTTTCTTGAATGAGATTCATAAATAAGGTTGGAAGTGTGTGCATAGACAGAGACCGCAGGAACTATATAGATACTTACGTTAGACACAAAAAGTGTGTATATACCTAGTATGTATTATGTGCACGTGAAGAGAGAGAGAGAGGCTCGGTTCGGATTAGCCTTGGGAAAAAGGTCATTCTCGTCATGTATCGGATTTTGGGGTTAGGAAATTAGGAAACTACTTTCTCAAGACCCATTACGCAAATGACGAAAGTGTAGTATCAGGCATCGATATAAGTTTCATCCAATTTTGGATACAATTTGACATCATCAGAGCGTGTACACTGTACACACTGTACTTACAGGGAAAGACGCATACATGAATGGAAAACAGACTTATCTATACAGATGCTTACAGAGGAGCTCTAAATTCCAAGTATATATAGCGCTCGTAGTATGTAAACTTTGTGTAAATATTATACCCATTATGTGTGATCCCTCTTAGAAAGCTACAACTATAAAACACACACAGGGCAACGGAACAACTCATATCAGTCCCTATGCACTGTAAACTATATACCCTTTATCCTTTTTTTCCCCTTTGAAACTCTCCCAGTAGCCAAAGCCAAAGCCAATGTCAATACCAACAAAAAAACCATACGCTTTGGGGATACTCGCGGAAAAAATATCGTAGTTTTTGGAATGTTACAAAAAACACACGAAATATATTCGCAATATCCCACATCCACATCCTAAAAATTCCACCAAAACCAACTAAGTAACGATTTTTTGTCACTTACTTTCCTCTTGAATATTTCGGCTTGGGCGACAGACAGGCAGAGTAGTGGGAGTCGGAGTGCTACAGGAGCAGACCACTTATGTCATAGCATACCATTTGCCTTTGCTGTTTAGGAGTGGGTGGGCATGTGGGATCTCTATACGGATTAAATCTCTGGCCCATGTGATGATGAAATCAAGGGATAGAGAGCTTAAAGTTGAGAAGCTTTTTTCTTATTTATGGTGAAGATTTGTCTCGTATAGATTTTCACTTTTTGCTCCCCAGATCAGGAAATAATCTCAATTCAAGATAAGTACACGGTATACTCCACACGTACATATAGGAACGCATAGATAGCCGCCTGCCTGAGATTATATGAGGGAATCACAGGAGGAATTCCGCATGGATTCCACAAGGTTCTTCGGTTAATGTTGTTGTTGTTGTTGGTGTCGGTGTTGTATAGTTAGAATAGTACGTAGTACGTTGTGTAAGCATTCAATTCACTCCGTGGTTAAACTTTCAAACCATTATAGATCCCAAAACAGCTGTGTCACGGCTTCTTGTGCAGTACAATGTTGTACATCTCCAAATGCAGTTATATATGAGTATGGATACCATATTACATGCGAAAAATAATTAATAAGCGAACAAATATATATGTACACAAAACACACTATATTAAAGGGAACTTTGCATGCGGAGAAGGAAACGAAAATGGATTACATATTTTTTTGACACTCCCGTTGACCATTAATAATATTTTTTTTATGTGGATTATGAAAGTGTGTGTTGGGTAGTTGGGTAGTAGGGTAGCTGGGTAGTTGGGTGGGGAGGTACATAGTACATAATGGGAAGTACACACACGGGATTTTGATTCATTTCATGGAATACTCGTGCCCTACTTTAGGAAATAAGTGCTACTAGTATGGTATACTAATGTTTCAATATCGAAGAGTGTCATGAATTGCTCTCATGGGAGCCATATGTTATATCATTGATCGTTCCTACTATGTACTCGTAATGGTATCTACTCTGGGGCACTCGCGTATTTAAGATCTCAACACTTATTACGCAATATATTGCTTCCTTATCCAAGCGCCTATAGATACAGTCCTTGTATATTTTTGGTATTAATTTACAAGTTTAGTCGAGTATCAAGTTTAGTCTATGGTGTTATCAGGACTGAATGTACCGGTGCCGGATGATTTCAAACTAACAGTGCAATACATAATATATACATGCATATACAAGAAATCCCATTTTAATGTGTATGGCTTTCTACGGATTTTATTTTGAATTTTTCTGTAGTATCTACTTTCGTAAATCCACGGGATGAGTAAGGGTTAGGATTAAAAAATAAGCCAATCACATCATGACCCGGATTAAAGTGATATGTTTAGGGAAGTGAGATAGGGGAGTTAATGTGGCGGTGGTATATACACTAGAGAAGGAATACAATGCCCGTACTAGGAGTAAGAACTCCTCCACACCCTCAACCTATAATTACCGTATGTGACCATATATAGGCGCCGGGATATCAGTCCAAAAATATATAATAAGCACCGGGTCTCAAATAAGCGGTGGATTATAAAGAACCCGGAGGCATGCTGAAAATAAATCTCTATTATACATTATTTTGTCAAATGTAGTCAAAACCAACACAAAATTTGCTGTTTGCATGAGCTATAAGTTTGTCTATTTTCTTTTTTGACCGTAAACTTAAAAAGATTAAATAAACTCCAAAAATTTTAATAAGTTAGTTTTTTAGTTTTCGTACGTCCAAATGTTTCTTTACTTTGCTAGTAAATAATATCTAATATGAAGAAAAATAAGACAGTTACAACATAGTATGTATACGCACTGTGGTAGAGTGTTACAAAAAATTATGTATTGAAATAACGTATTTTTTAAAAATAAATTACAGGGAAAGATCTATGGGTGATGGTGATTTCGTTCTCTCCATACAAACATGTTCTGGGTGTCCCCAATGTGAAGTATGTGGCAAACATGCACGGGAATGAAGCTGTTGGACGAGAGCTGATGCTGCATTTAATCCAGGTAATGTATCTATCCCACAATCTCAACATGTACCAAATTTTACTTTGAGCTTCATGCAACTCTGAACTCATCGCCATAGACTCAGTCAGACTCTATACATATAGACTAGCAATTTTTTTTACTAAGAAATACGTCACAGTTAAATATTGAAGAAAATAAGGAATGAGCCCATCCTGCCCACCCTACATAATATCATCTTATATATAACATAATATATGTATAATGGAGCAACTAATTTTTTATACGATTAAATAAATTGTTAGATTTTCATTCTGTAGTAGTCAAGCCGCGCGGTCATTTCTCATTCCGCCCCACTTAAAACGATCGTTAAACTCTATGTAGAATACAGAATTTGGAGGGAGACTTGCCTCATCTCCCTCCACACAAGCTCAGCCTCCTTCCACATAGGCACCTACGTACCATATTGTGAAGGGCTTTCTCCCTTTTCCCAATCCCAACAGCCAAAGTATTGAATACAGACGAAGAAAAATGACTTCACCTCCGACTGAAGCATGTAAATACAGTGATATTATAAAATGTAGACATACCTTAGGGTGGATCTGGATCTGGGGAAAGAGAGATACTTGACTGAATAATAGCTATGAAATGAGCCAAAATGAGCTTCCACAGTACAGTGGTCCATCTTCTTTTATACTCTCGTACGTATTCATAGTTCATAGTAGCAAGGCTTATCACTAGTCAAAGAACTGTCTCAACCAACCTGCATGTATATATACCCCCTCCAGTCTATATACTCTCAACGTCCTGAGGTAGGTACATATATCCCCTCACGTCTACTACTAGAGTAGTGGGACACATTGAGAGTCTCGTAAACCGTAACCGTATTGAAGTGAGGGGAAAGCCGGCATGGAAATTGGAGAATTTATGCTTGGCTTCACTCAACGGCGAGCTACATATGTATTTCTCTCCTCAGCGTCGTGCAAGTGGAAATGGAGACGATGACTACAGACAAAAGGCATTGAGTGAAAGTCTAGGAAAATATCCGTTTAGCTCACGGATTTCTCTGACTCTTTTCCAAAGATTTTTTTTTCTTCTATCTTCAACCCTTTCCCCCAGATTGTTTCTTCCCATTTCCAAAGTACACACACACATACACACACCTACCCAGGAAGATGTATGTGGAGCTCTCTATCTCTGAGGTGACTGATTCATGATAAAAGATTTGTGAAAAAGTCTGATTCCAATGCCATCACCTTCCTCAAAAATCATGTCTGTCAACCAGACCAAAAAGAAAAGTGAAAGGAAGGAGGGAAGCGCAGTGGTGTGTACACTTTTATTACTGCTCCCTCAACCCATTGTCTGTATGGGATTGTAAATAGTAAATTGGGACGTGCCTACATATTTGCGAGAGGGAAGCGTAATGTAAGGAACACATTCTTTGTGCTTGGATACGTCACTCAAACTCAAAGGAGACTTTCCATCCATTTGCCACTCTTATTTCTCTATTCCATCATTTCGAAGGGAGAGAGAGAGAGAGAGCTAAATAGAATCAGGATGAAAGTTGTGGGACCCACCATAGAGAAAATGGTAAATGTGAAATTCAAATGTCGAGCTTGTACTTTCACTTTGTCTCCTCCACGTACCGGTGCCGGTGCCGGAATACTGTAGCGGCCATGCCGCTTCCTAAGCTGAAGCAAGAGAGCAGAGCTCTAAAACTTTTTGGCGAACAAAAAGGATGGGGAGAGGACGAGAGGACTATAGATGTTTATACCTCCACGTCTGCCTGTGCACTCCATACTCCATATGCCTCACTCGTCCCCTTTATTCCCGAATCTTTGGCAATGTCATGAAAAAGTAGTTAGGTAAAAAGTATTTTATCATTGCACGGAACAAGTTGATTATCTTTCCTCAGATTCAGATTTTTTTTGTCTTCCTCCAAGCTCCATGTGTATACACAGTTTAGAATCTACAGGAGCTGAGAGGGAGCGAGAGACGGAAAGTCATGAAGCTGGCGGACTCGCGGTGCGTGTAAATAAAAAATGTCACCTTCATTTTATCATACCGAGAGGGGAAATATGTAGAAGACGAAGGAGGAGAGGACGTATGGACGTCAGATAAGGAAACGACGTCAATTACCTTAACAGAAATTCCCCTCACATGTGCACCCTTCCACCAATTTCCAACTCCCAAGAAAAAAAAATTGCACATTCGTAACTATGTCTCCTGTGACTCTCTGAATAATATAAGAGTCTCTCTCTCTCTCTACATATGCATACATATGTTAGGAAACATCCGGACATTTGCATAGCCCTCCCATTGCATTTAAATTTTACAGTCCTGTTTAGAATTTCCAAGGAAAAACTTGATGGTAATGTCAGAATTAGTAAATATGAAATTGAGCTACAGCGAACGATAAAGTACCAAGTACTGTCAATTCACAGTCGACGAACAGAGAACAACAACAGAAACAGAATTGATACCGTAAATGTTGGAATAAGCGCCCTGGCAGTTATTAAATTTTTTCAACTTTCAGCCCGGCGCTTATTTTTTGTTGTTGTTTCCGGGTATAAAATAAACTTTATTTGTTCGTAATTATTAAATTCTTCAAAGGTAAATATCTATTTACAAATTAAAACTTTAATATTGTTAATTAACATTTAAGTAAAAAATCTGCTACGGCATACTAGTTTCTATTCTAAAGTATTAACTTGGTTAAATTCAATAAAACGTAAAAATAAAATTTTTCACTGTAATATTTTCTATATCGAAATCTTCAGAAACGACGTTTGCCGTAGTCCCAAGTTCTAATAAATTAAAATCAACTGTAACGCCAATAAATTATGCAAAAGAACTGAAAATCCCCGGCGCTTATCGCATTATTTGAACTCACAGCCCGGCTCTTATTTAAGCCCCGGCAATTAATCCAACATTTACGGTATATGCTTCATAACCAAAAAATAAGAAAGAAAGAAAGAAAGAAAGAAAAGGAAAGGGCAACTATGACTGCTTTCATTTCCATCTCCTTCGCTCTCTCGCAACAGAGATCTCTCTTGCAATATAGATACGTGGAGAGAGTAGACATCCATAATAGAATAAAGAATAGGAGAAAAGGAGAATAAAATCAGGTCTTTGGGAGGAAGAATGAGAATGAGAGGATTCCAGGACTTTTATAAGTTTACAACTTCCAGCACCTGAACCCATTCAAAAATATTTTCCGCCATAGCTTTCCTATTTTCCTTTCAAAGCTTTCTCTCTCGCACTCTCTCTCTCTCTCTCTCGTCTCCTGGTAAGAGAAGAATGGAAAAAGTAAACCTGATTGATTACATGATACATGTTCCTGTTCTATTTCTATTTCGATGTATGAAGTAGGAAGGCTCCTACTCCTACTGTTCACGTAGACGTGTAGGGAAGGAGGCAAATGTGAAGGAAGAGTAGACAGAGAAAGCTGTTCTGACTCTGTGTTTGAGGGAGGATCATGGGAATCAAGACAACAAAGTGAAAGTACAAAGTGCCTATAGATACTTTGAGACGTCAATTTTCTGTACGGATGAGAATGTCGTAAGGTTTGTATAGCATGTGTGCCTCCTTGCTCCTATGTACCTTCTCTCCCCTTCAGATTCCCATTCAGAAACCACAAATAGGTCGGAATGGGAACATGACACTGCCTCATAGGACTACATCCCTTAATCATAATCATATCTATCTATTAATAGCTACATAGAGTCTTACATGCGAGTGGTTTAGCCCCAACTTCTTTAATACAAGTGCAAAAATAAATTTCCCTAGGTATGCTTACGTTAGTAAAAGGAAAAATGTAAAGTTAAAATAAAAATTACCCAAAAAAAAAAAGAAAAAAGAAAGTTGAACACAAAAATTGAAAATTGACATTTGACTTGAAACTTTACTTAGTCTGTAGGTACCTAGGTACATTAAATGCAAAGATACTTTTAATTAATAAAACTTTCCTTGTGTGTTTCTCTTTCTTTCTCGGTGTCATTCAGCATCTGCTGACGGAGTACCCTCGAGATAACTTTGTACGATATTTGCTGGATAACACACGTATTCATATCATGCCATCCATGAACCCAGATGGTTTTGAAGTTGCGAAAGAAGGAACTTGTGAAGGTGGACAAGGAAGGTAAGTCGGCGATCGGTTCCGTCTAGACGAGACGAGAGAGTTTCTTTTAAATGTTTTCAATGAATTTTTATATGATGATGCCATGTGAATGGAAGGACATTATTTGATCTGGAGCAGCAGAACATCAACATCAGTGGTGCAGAGGAAGAAAGGGGAAGGAAAAGAGAAAAAAAATATCATTTTGCTCAAACTCCAATTTCAAACTATCCTCACTTCCGTCCGTTCACATCATCCGTCCGTATATCTGTAATCAGTCCCAGGGCCATAGTGACAAAATAACGCCGGAAATTAGTGGCAAAAAGCAAAGGCAGTAGCCAAGTAACCTACAAATGCAATCTACTACTACTACTACTACTACTACAGTATAACTGAGATCTTCCCGCTCCAAGAAAAAATAAAAAAAAACGAAAATAAATTCCATTAGTTTTTCAAAGATAATAATGATAATGACGTAATATATATGCAATCTTTCTCTATATTTGTCCTATACACGCATATATCTAAATATCAATTTATCAAGAGAGAGAGAGTTCCCTGTCGTTCCGATTCACATGTGAAGGAAGTTCCGCTGAGCGTGATGGTGAGAGCTTGACAGGGCGAGAGAGTCAGTGGGGAAGGGGAGTCAGGGCCAGGAATTTAGTATGTGTAGGTATTAGATATGTAGGTATTTGAAGACGGGACCAGAGAGCACAGAGGTATAAGAAACTGGAGCACACGTTCTGTCTCTGTCACTGTGTGTGTGTAGCTGTTTGTGCTCGCTGAACGATAAGTAAACTAGGGCTCCTCACTCCTCTCGTAGTAGTCAGAGACTATGGCTATGGAAATGAAAAACGTTTGACTGTGAGAGAGTCTCAAAGATTGGAATGGGATGGAAATGGAGAGAGGGGGATATCAGTCGTTTCGTGAGTTTTATAATATTTCCTCTAATACTAATACAACCCCGTCAGGCGGAGTGAGCCCATAAAGATAATCGTGCGATTTTAAATTAGTAATAAAGTTCTAAAGGCACCCGTAAAAGATGGCATAATGGGTTGTAATAATAACGAACATCTGCTTCCTCGCCTAGGTAAATTCACGGTCAGAGAAATAGAGGTAGAGAGAGCGAGGGCTAGTGGAAAGTGGTGTGGTATTTTCAGAGTCACACAGAGAAAGTTGAGAGGGGTATATTATTATTACGGCTACACTATATACTGTCTTCCCTTTCTTGGAGCTCCCACACAGGCAATAATATCCAACTTCTTATATTTTGGAGACTAATAGTAATGATTACAACTGGAAATGTACAAGAATAAATTTAATCACTTTATATAGATTCACTAGCTCAAAGATTTGATCTAATCCTTAAGTTAAGGTGGATCCTGGATGGGAATGTGGAAGTAATAGTGAATGGTGAAAGTGCCGAGAGAGCCGAGACAGAGAGTGGAGGAGCAGCAGCAGCATTCATGGGGAGACCTTATGAAAATAGTAATGTCAGGCTCACTGTGTGTAGGGACAAATAAAAGACGCCTTTGCTTTTTGCCATTACCTTCCTAGCAATAGTTAGACCGAGTCACGAAACTACTACTACTACTTCTAAGTCTACTACTACTACTACTACTATCACCACCACCGTGAAGCTGGCTACATTCTATTGGTGCGATAGGGAATGGGAACGGAGTGATATGAAGGAGCGAGTCGAGGAAAAATTTTTTATTTGGAAAGTTTGTGGGTTGGAGAGAGAGAGAATGAAAATACATGTAATAATTGAAATTGAAGGGAGAGGAAAAGTGAAAGAGGAGAAAGAAAAAGTGACTCTGGGAAGAAGAAATGAGGAAAATTGCTGAGGAAATTAAATTTGTGTGTATTGTGTGGATTAGGTACAATGCCAGGGGATACGACTTGAATCGGAATTTTCCGGATCATTTCAAGCAGAACAATGTTCGACCTCAACCAGAGACAGAGTTTGTGAAGGAGTGGATTTCGAAAATTCAGTTTGTTCTGTCAGGGAATCTTCATGGTGGGGCACTGGTCGCCTCATACCCATTCGACAATACACCAAATTCCCGTAAGTTTTCCCACGCACACACACATATTATAACCTTCTCTCATTCTCTTTATATCTTTCTATATACTCATTTATTCCCTATATATATGATGATGATTACATGGAGCGTGGCGGAGCTATAATATCTTTCTATATAAGCGTTACAAACTCCAACGGATACGTGATTACACAAGACTCTATATTATGCATATAAATATGATCAAAATCAAAACTTTCTATGCTCACACTACCCCCACTATTACTCTGTATACTATTATCCTCTTATACATTTCCATTATTACACATGCCGAGATCTTATATATTATGCTTCCCATATAATTACCTACATAGATAATTAAAGATACTTCCGTACACTATGTCTCACACTCACTCACTTTCACAGTCCCTTCTATCCTCCCGTCTTTTGAGGCCATAGTATATAGTAACTACTATACCAAGGATATATAGTAGTAGAATTGTCGGCTCTTGTTCGCACTTTCTCTCTTCCCCCTTTCCACTCACATTACTTACATTTCACCAGCATGAGTTTTCATCTACCTTACACTACTATACTATGTACACTCACTACCTACTCGATTTCGATTTCGATTTCACCGTTGTCGTCGTCGTCGACGGCGGCCTCGTCCCTTCCTCGAAGTAGGCGTCGCGAGTTGGAATTACGATTACGACAATATTCCAATTGGAATTCACGTATAGGACAAATTCCAATGACTCTGCTCAAGTGTGACAATCCAAGTTGTGCCGCTACTCATTCAGACTCGTGTTTAACTCACAATAACCCTCACCTACAATTACCCACAAAGTTCAAATGCAGCCAGCTTGTAATATGAAGGGGTTGTGGATTTTGCTGGAGCTGGAGCTGGAAGGAACCGCACCGTACTTACTTTCCAAGAGGCAAATAAGCCTTTGCATAGGAGACTAGGGAGCCAATCGGTATAGTATAGTGTGTATAAGTACTGTAGTTGCCGCGGTGCTCAGGGAAACATAGACGATAAATCAAGTACATTCCTTACTGCTTCAAGAGCAGTGAGTGAATAGAGGTAGTTTATTTATAGTGGGCCACTTATTAATAAGCCCTACGTAAATGTATGATATGTATATAGGTAGGTGCTTAAAACTTGGATAGACCTTCGTACAGGCTAATTATTACACTATACATATAATCATGGAGCTTATCTACTACTAAATTGTATAGGCCGTCAAACACTAATAGTTCCCCCTGTCCCAACCAAGTGCCAACCACTAGCACCACATTATAATTTTTTTTTCTTCTCAAAAAAAACCTCCCAGGGTGCATAATAATATTTTTTAGCTTTCTTAAAGAAAAAACTTTAACGATGATGATGGGGGTAGAAAATAAAAATAAAAAAAACATATTTACTACGTCTTCGGAGGTCATACTGCCCCGATACTTTAGCATTTCTTTCCGTTCAGCACAAGGTGTCACTTACAGCTTGCGGCGAGAGTCACGGATAAATAATTAACACTCCTAAATAAATAATAATGTGTTTGTGTGTGTGTGTGTCTGTGTTTGTGTGGAGTCGTAGTAATAATATATTCAGCCCCACACCATAACACCCTAACGACGCAACTAAACTAAAACAACTATAACGGAAAGAACCTTGAGCTTTTGTACACAGGAGGGATTGGAAAGTTAAAGAGAGATTTTATTACAGAACCATTAATTTCTCCCACAATGGTGTCTGGATTAAATGAATACTTATTATTATTCCTGGGTTGATGGGAATCGGAGTCGTATGTAATTTCATAATCACATTGTGGTTCCCTCGTCATAATTTATATTCTAATTGCTCTGTCACTTTTCTATTTATGCTCTCTATCCTTTCGCCTTGTTTATCTCCATCAACACAAAATAAAGGATACTGCCGCTCTTCAGCAACGTGCAAAGGTATTTCTTACACTCGTCTCCATTCCAAAAACAAAACTCGCTGTATTCAATTCTGAATTGAATTTTACAAAGTATTCGTTATATAACCTGTACTATGTAATATACTATTACCAACTTTAACTTTATTCGTGACTCTGACTTACTATTGCACTATGTTCCTTATTGCGCCTGGCTTGACAATGAAAGTATAATATCAAACTATATAAATAATTCCTACATCACATTTTTATTTGCTGTAATTCTCTTAAATGTTTTTGCCGTTTTTGTTGATTTCCTCAGTTGTATTTTTGTATTTTTGTAAATTTGTATTTTTTTGTCGCTGTTTCAATCATTTTTAAATGTTCTAGTTTTCGTATTTTATTTCAAACAAAAGGATGTAAATAACTCGGCTGTAACTGCATCTGTCTGCACAAATTGACTCGACTCAAATCAATGTCTCAGTCCCGCATCTCCCCGCTCCGAGCTTATAGACTGACTGATCCATCTCATGTATCGTTACGAAGCTGCTTTACGATTACGTCCTCTAATAATGTTGGAGCCACCAAGCCTCCTCTAGCGTAGAAAAATAGTTTCAGTTTTAGCGGTTACGGTTTTCATGTACGGACTTGACTTGTGAGAGTTTGAAATGGCATTGTGTGAGAAGGCATGAAGCGAGCAAGTCGTACTTTATCCCATTGATTCTTTTTCTTAAATTAGTTCAATAAATATAATTATTTATAAAGTATTGACGGTTCTCATCATCTCAGCATTCATTGTGGATCACCTCATAGTGATCATAACCATAAAATCATATCCGCACCCTTCATTTTGGTCCTTCAGCAACCGGAAGATAAGAATTTAAAAAAGATAAATTCAAGAATCTGCCGAACCAGTCTATGTGTCGCCATTTTGAAAAAGATACATTTTCATGTGTGCTCCTATTCTTAAAGTGCTTACAACTTTAGTAAAAACAAAAGAGTTTTTCTGTTATTGTAGTGCTTTATAGAGAATTTCATCCTCTTTCGAATGATATACCCTACAAGAAAGTCCATTGCCGAATTTGTGAATAAAGTGAAATATAGTAAAGCTTTATCTTACACTTTACTACACCGTTCCTATCTATGTCATATACATACATACTAAATAAATTAAATATTGAAGGTAGTTCAAACCCTAATAACTACGTTCAAAACAAAAGAGTTTTGTGCTTATTTACGTATCTAGTAGAAAATTAAATTGCCTTTCGAATGACACTATTGACATAAAAATCCATAGCCGATTTTTCAAAATATCTCCATTTCTGTGCAAAATACATTTACTTCATTTGTGAACTATACCCAAGCAGCAATCCATCCCTTCTAACTTTACTATACATTTAATAGTGAACAAAGTGCATCATGGATGCTGCAGTTAAATCCCGGGGAACAGTGAAGGCTAAAATTACCCGAATTTCTAAGTTTTTGGAAGCTGCAAAATCAGTTCCTGTTCCATCCACCACCCTTGAGACAAAACTTGAAATGCTTCGCGATTACTGGAAGGAATTCGAAGCTGCTCAGTCATCAGTCGACGTTCTCACTAAAGACGATGCCATGCCTGCTCAAGATAAGGAGAGAGAAGAACAGGAAGAAAAATACACCGCAATTGTATCTGGTATCAAATCATTGATTATCCAACAACAACCAAATTCTCATCCCGATAGATCTGCTCACTCTCATTCTCAACCCTCTGATCATTTTGTACCTAAATTTGAAATGCCATCGTTTTCTGGAAATTTTGCCGACTGGCCCAACTTTAAAAATGTGTTTACCACCATGGTTCACGAGAAACCAACACTTAAGCCACATCAGAAGCTTCATATTTTAAAGCTGGCTCTACAGGGAGATGCAGCTCGACTTCTTAGTTCAACGGTCGTCACCGACGACAATTATGATGAGTCTTGGGCAAGTGTAGTAAAAAGGTACGATCATCCGCGTCAGTTGTTATTAGCTCAAATCAATATACTTCTTCATCTTCCAAACTGCAAATCTGAGTCAGCCAAAGAATTAAGAAAATTATTAGAAACAATGCAAGGTTGTTTACGCTCCATTAAAGCCATGAAGACACCAACGGAGAATTGGGATCCAGTCCTTGTTGGAATTTTAATGGACAAACTTGACTCCGACACCAGAAGAGCCTATGAAATTCAGCTGAAATCTACAGCTATGCCTGCCTACGTAGATATCGAAGACTTCATTGAGCAGCACTGCCAAGCATTGGAAACGTTTGAGTCTTCACAGAAAACGAAAAAGCCAAATAATCCAGAAAGTTCAAAGATGGAAAATAAGAAGGCTTTTCACAATGTCGTTCCTGCTAAGCCATACACTTGTATTCAATGTAAAGGCGATCATCCGTTGTACAAATGTGAAGCGTTCCGTGCTTTGTCAGTAGCAGACCGCATTGCTACAGTTAAAAAGAATCCTTCTTGCTTTAACTGCTTTTGCCGTGGCCACACGGCTCCCAGTTGTGTTTCAAGTGGCTGTCGTACTTGTGGCTTGAAACACAATACACTTCTTCATATTGAGAAGCAGCCAACGTTAACACCTACAACTCAAGCCTTACCTAGTGTAAAAGTGCAACATGCTGCTAGCATTGGCAACGTTCTATTGGCTACTGCAGTCGTCAAAGTTCGTGATGGACAAGGAAACTTTCAATTAGCCAGAGCACTCCTGGACTCCGCCTCTGAAGCAAGCTTCACCACTGAATCCTTAGTCCAGCGGCTTGGATTGAAGAAGAAGAAGTCTCGTGTACAAATCACGGGCTTATCTCAGGCTTCCACTGGCACTACTAACGGAACAGCGGAGATTAACTTATCCTCCTCCTACAATTCTACGTTTCACTCTGTTGTGACTACACTGATCCTGCCAAAAGTAACTGGTAGACTCCCAAGTGCTCCATTTCAATTAGAAAATAAATCTTTTATAGAGAATTTAATTCTAGCAGATCCTGGATTTAACGTTTCTGGAGATATCGATCTGTTATTAGGAGCCGACTGTTTTGGAGAACTAATTACTGGAGGAACTAAGCATGGTTCACAAGGAGTTCATGCTATAGAAACAGTCTTTGGTTGGGTTTTGACTGGTAAAATCCTGAGCCCAACAATCCGTGTTCATCATGCCTGCATTAATGTGGACGAGCAGTTACGAAAATTCTGGGAAGTCGAAGAGATACCTGTGTTGAATTGCTTTTCTGCAGAGGAACAACAGTGTCAACAGCATTTTATTTCTACGCATACTAGAAACCCCGAAGGTCGTTATATTGTTCAGTTACCTTTCAAGCCAGATGCTCTGCCACTCGGTGAATCTCGTCATATAGCTGAACAGTGCTTTTACAGCCTTGAACGCAGGTTAGCTAAAAATCCTGAACTTAAATTAAAATATGCAGAGAGTATGGAAGATTATATTGCAAGTGGCCACATGGTCCCAGTGAACTCTTCATCTCGATTAGATGAGTCGTCGTTCGTAGGCGCCTCACCTGCTCCAATTCCTCAGCCGGGCATTCAACATTTCTTCATGCCACATCATGAAGTGATTAAAGAATCGTCCACTACAACCAAACTCCGAACCGTCTTCAACCTCTCCCGCAAATCGTCAAGTGGAATTTCCTTGAACGAGAGGCTCATGGTTGGTCCAAAAATTCAACGGGATCTTCTGGACCTCCTTATTAGCTTCCGCACTCATGCAGTAGCTTTTACGGCCGACATAGAGAAAATGTATCGCCAAATCCTCATTCATCCAGCTCATCAAGCGTACCAACAACTGCTGTGGAGGAGTAAACCCGAACAAGAGCTCCAGGAATATGTCATGAAAGTTGTAACATTTGGAGAGGCATCTGCTCCGTATGTAGCCCAGCAAGCTTTACTACAACTGGCCAAAGATGAGCAAGGTAATTATCCAGTCGCCTCTGAGATAGTCACCCGTGACTTCTACATGGACGATTTAATGTCTGGAGCTTCAAATGAAAAAGAAGCTAAACGAATTGTAGCAGATTTAATCAGTTTGTGCTCCCGTGGTGGATTTCCACTCAGAAAGTGGTCCTCAAATTCCAGTGCAGTGCTGGAGTCCATTCCTTTGCCTATGCGAGAGACTCAGCTACCGTTTCTGATCGACACCGACGAAACCGTGAAGACACTTGGTTTACATTGGAACCCTGTTGGAGATTACTTTTCGTATAAAGTTAATTTGCCACCGCTTCAGACAGTTACAAAAAGAACAGTTTTATCCGACACTGCCAGAATCTTTGATCCAGTTGGTTGGGCGTCGCCGTCTATCATAATCGCCAAAATGCTCCTACAAGAGCTTTGGTTACTACAAATAGGCTGGGATGAACCCCTACCCACAATTCAGTATGCCCAGTGGATTTCCTTTCGTGACAATTTGCCGTCCCTTCAAGTGCTCAAAATTCCTAGGCAGATTGCAGATTTTGGAACCAGTGTCAAATACGAGCTACATGGATTCTGTAATGCTTCATCAAAGGCCTACGCTGCTGTCGTCTACTTGAGGTGCCTAAACCTTATTACTAAGGAAGTCAAGGTAAATCTAATTGCCTCAAAAACCAGAGTAGCACCTGTAAAGCAGATCACCCTTCCCCGGCTAGAATTATGTGGATCTGTTCTTCTTACTCGTCTATTAGCCACTGTCATTGCTCCCCTTAACTTACAAATTGAGGGAGTTTATGGATGGACCGATTCAACTGTGGTTCTGGCATGGATAAGTGCCCTTCCAATCAAATGGAAAACCTTCGTCGCCAACAGGGTCGCCGAAATTCAGTCATTTACTCCGTCTGTGAAATGGTACCATGTAAAAGGTCAGGATAATCCCGCAGATGCTCCTTCCCGTGGTGTCAAACCATCTGATCTGGCTATTCATCCTCTTTGGTGGACAGGGCCTTCGTGGCTGCGCTCGGATCCAGTACCATTCCCGGTTACAGATATTTCATCCGGAATAAAGCGAGCCGAAAATGAGCAAAGAAAAATTGTAACTCTACATGTCGCCCTGGATACTAGTAGTTTTTTGGATAAGTTTTCCTCGCTTGAAAAGTTGAAGAGAGTTACTGCATACGTCCGAAGATTCATAAATAACTGCAAGCTTCATACCAGAACCATTCATCCCGAGAAAAGAATCACCGGCCCTCTAACTGTGATTGAGCTCAATAACGCTCTACAGATATGGATTAAAGCTACTCAGCAGTTTTATTTTAAAGAGGAACTATCTGCATTCCTAAAGTCAAAACCAGTACCTTCGAACTCTAAACTTCTTACCCTCTGTCCGTACTTGGATGTCAACGGAATCATTCGTGTCGGTGGTAGACTTCAAGCTGCCGCCATACCTTCAGATCAAATGCATCCGATCGTCCTACCTAAGGAAGGGCGACTTACTTTCCTTATTGTTGAATCAACCCATATGATAAACCTACATGCGGGTCCTAGACTACTACAATCAACTCTACAACAACAATTTTGGATTCTGTCCTGTCGAGATGTAGTTCGAAAAATAGTTCATCGATGTTCTATTTGTATTCGACATAGATCAGCAACTGCTCAACAACTAATGGGAAACCTGCCGTCAGTAAGAATCCGTCCTCAACTTCCGTTTTATAGTACAGGTTTGGACTTTGCTGGCCCTTTGTCCCTCCGAGTATCCCCTGGCCGTGGTGGAAAGACCTACAAGGGATACATATGTGTTTTTGTATGTATGGCTACCAAGGCTATTCATCTGGAATGTGTCTCTGACCTGACCTCAGATGCGTTTATAGCATCTTTACGAAGATTTGTTTCGAGAAGATCAAATACCCGCGTTATCTATTCTGACAACGGTACTAACTTTGTTGGAGCCAATTCTGAGTTACAAAAGTTGCTGGAACAAGCTATTCAGCAGACTACCAAGGACTCCGTTGTGAAGTTTCTTTCTGGACGTGGTATTGATTGGCATTTCATACCTCCAGCCGCTCCACATATGGGAGGAATTTGGGAAGCCGGAGTAAAATCTGTAAAATTACATTTACGCAAAATCCTCGGAGTGCAGACCTGGACGTATGAAGAAATGTCTACGGTACTGACTCAAATCGAAGCCTGTCTGAATTCAAGGCCCCTTACTGCTATGTCTTCCGACCCTAGTGATCTTAGTGCTTTGACTCCTGGTCACTTTTTAGTCTTAGGACCCATGAACGCGATTCCTGAACCCAGTTTAAGTGGAATCAATATCAGTCACATGGACCGATGGCAGAAGCTGCAAAACTGCGTTCAACAGTTCTGGAGCCGGTGGAATACGGAATACTTGTCTACCCTTCAATCACGGCAGAAATGGAATCGAGAGAAAACAAATCTCCAAATAAATGATTTAGTGCTCATAAAAGATGAGCAACAGCCCCCGTGTAGATGGAGACTGGGCAGAATTCTGGAGCTTCATCCCGGACCGGATGGATTAGTTAGAGTAGTTACTTTAAAAACCGAAGCCGGAATTAAGCAGCGACCGCTGTCAAAATTGTGCCTCCTTCCCCGTAGTGAACCCTTAAAAAACGCTATCCCTACTGATTTGGTTAACGATCACGTCCCTGTGATCTCAAATGAAGAAGTGAAAATTGTAGTTTGATTGTTATAATTATTGTAATTGTAAATTATGATATTTTATTGTTTGTTTACTGTTATTATTGTTAATCTTGATTGTTAATTAATTACAATTAATCAAGGTGGGGAGGAAATGTTGGAGCCACCAAGCCTCCTCTAGCGTAGAAAAATAGTTTCAGTTTTAGCGGTTACGGTTTTCATGTACGGACTTGACTTGTGAGAGTTTGAAATGGCATTGTGTGAGAAGGCATGAAGCGAGCAAGTCGTACTTTATCCCATTGATTCTTTTTCTTAAATTAGTTCAATAAATATAATTATTTATAAAGTATTGACGGTTCTCATCATCTCAGCATTCATTGTGGATCACCTCATAGTGATCATAACCATAAAATCATATCCGCACCCTTCAAATAATATGTAATTTTATATTTTTTACGATACGACTTTAAATGTGAAATGTGTGTGATAACGAGGGAAGGTAGGTAGCTGAGTAGGTAGGTAGATAATTACATTTATTATTTCTGTCTCCAGTGGAACTTGAACCTCCTTGTTAGAAATGTGTTCTTTCTCGTTAAATTCATCTTTCGCCCCTCTCATTCATGAAAATGTGAGGTACTCAGACGACTCGTGTAGAGCCTAACGATAAGTGATGGAGGCCTTAACTGCTCTTGTTTTTTTTTCTTCTACAATCTACTTGGTAAAGGAAGGGGAGAAAAAGTTCAAGAGTGCCACTGTGCCACTGTGTTTAGTAGTAGGTAGTTTAGTAGTCGTCGCTGTCGTTGTCGTAGTTCTAGTCATCCTAAAAGAGCGAGAGAAAAAGAGAGTAAAGATTTGTGACTCGGATATTCCCTATAGACAGAACTATATAGTACAGGTGGATAATATGCTACTTAATACATACATTTATATAGTGAAATAGGGAGATGTAGATGTCCACACAGTAGAGCGTGTATAAGTAGAAATGGGAATGGATTCGAGATTAATTTTTCAAACATAAATGCTCTCACCACAGGATTTAAAGAAAATACTTTAATCTGTTTTTTTGTCTACTTTGAAATTCCTTGAATTGAAATAAATCTCATTTATAATTCCACAAAGTTTTTCACGATTCTTTCACAATAGATTCAACATCCTCTCCTCCTCCTTCTCCTCCTCCAACGCCAATCCCAATCCAAATCCCAACTCTTGCAATAAAATAACAATGAGAGAAACTTGGGCGAGAGAATTTCACAACTAAATTAAAAAAGTTTACAATGTTTTTGAGATAGGATGAGGAGTGAGGAGGAGAGGGAGAGAGAAGCTGAGAATTTCCTTTGTTGGAATTCAAGTTGTTGTTGTAGTAGGAGAGGAGAGGTCTCCTTGAGTCTTACTAGAGTTTCAGCTAATGGTCCCTGATTGGCACGCATCTGACAGACTCCACTACTCACAAATAAAAAAACCGAACGAGAAAGAATCAGTATAGTAGGGAGCGGGAGGATGTAATAAGAAAGAGGCGGCTGCTGCTCCTATCCAGATATCGTCTGTGAAGTACCAAAATGACCCATATCCAATTTAAGCTAGAATCAAAATGAGCTATGTCATAAAACAAAATGAGAAACATGCGTAAAATGTTAATTAGGAGTTTTTGAAAAGTGTAAAATGTTCTAATTTCATGTTTTTTAAAAGTGTAAAATGTTCTATTTACATGCTTTTTGAAACGTGTAAAATGTTCTATTTGCATGTTTTTTAAAAGTGTAAAATGTTCTATTTACATGCTTTTTGAAAAGTGTAAAATGTTCTAATTCCATGTTTTTTAAAAGTGCAAAATATTCAATTTAAATGCTTTCAAAACATGGTTCAATAAAATATATGTAGATAGTGGATATTGTTTTTAGCTACAAATGGATATGGGTCATTTTTGTTCTTCACAGACGATATGTGTGTAGTACATCAATACAGACACATAGTATAGGAGAGAGACATGTTGCAGGAGCCTCTGCCTCCTACCTCCTTCCTTGTCTATAGCGAAGATCTACGCGAATTTCCACTGACTTCTGACTGTGTAGCCAGGAGCTTTTTAGCTGTGAAAATGGAAGACTTACAAATAAATATTGAATAGTTATGTTTCCCTCAGACAACTAACTGAGACTTCAGGACAAGGATTTATGTTTTCCAGATATCTAGATTCATTTTTATATGGAGGAGAGGCCACATTTCATGCATTCACAATTTATACATTATTACTCAGAATTTCCACCTCAATTCTCAGCCCTTTACGTCTACATTCTACAATTCTAACCTCCCTTCAGTTCAGTTAGCCAAACGCCAAAGTTCCGAAATCCGTAAACACTCCTGTCTGGATTTCAATATGTAGAATGTAGGCAGGTAGGTAGGGAGAATACAAAGTAATCCTTCAAGTTAAAAAGTATTGCAATAAATATATATAGGTAGGTACTTACCAAGCGTCTCAGAATGTGAGTCCTGATATATTGTCAGGCCTCCTGCAGTATGTAGCTCCACATGCATACGTTCCGAATACTGATAGATTATTGTTAGAAATTGACTCTCAACATGCAGGCCGTCGGGATTAGGGAGAGAAAACGCTTTTTCATCATACATTTTTAAAAAGATCCCAACTCCCAACCAACCCTTCCATATCCGTTTACCTTTCAATACCACTGTGCTAAATGCGAGTATCAAATTGGCATGTATACTCTTATTTCTACACGAGCACATGCTCCAATGTATTAAAAAACATTACGTGATTTGAGGTGCCCCCTGATCATATAGTTTCCTATATAATTGTGCATGTAGCCTACAAGTAGGTAAGTAGGTAGTTTGCATTACTCCACCCAACTAATCTGGTAGGGCGAAAAAAAATGTGCAATAAGCCAAAACCAAAAATATGAACAACTCACGTTGCACACCTGTGTATTTTATGAAGGGAAATTTTTGGAATAAAAATTCAAAGCTGAGAAAGCATAAATAAAAGGGGAAATAAATGAAGCTCTTAAGTTAGTAGTTGTACAATTTTCGGAAATAATTGAATAATCTCAATTTTTTTGACTGCTAGCATAAAGCATGCTGCATACGAACACATAATATAGGTGGTAGGTACATATGATGCGATTTAGTAATTTATTTGATTCCTTTTATTTCTCTCTCTCTCTCTATCCATCCTCATCCCCATAGAACGACTTATGCTTTCGGGCTCAATTTCTGATTTGGATAAACTTAGTGTGACAGTTGAGAGGATGCAGGGAGGAAGGGCATGTATTCCCAATATATATCCACTCAATTTCTCCTCCCTTCGCCTATTGCCTTACAAACAGTTGCATACAGAACAGAACAAGACAGAGGAAAAGTTCTATTTCCCCCCTCCCCCTCCATTCCCTTTTTTATTCCCGTCTTAATTTTGTTCCCTTGGGATTCACTATAACTCCCTCATGTCAGAAACGCTCTAGTAGAGTCAAAAGAAACAACAAATTGTGTTTATTTCCTATAAAATATTCCCATCTAGAGTAACAACTTCACCATAGTCTACTCCGCCTTCCTTTCAATTGCAACCGACATCCTTTCTTGTAATTTCCTTTTTTTCTTCTTTTTTTTTGTTTTGCAATTACTCTCATACTCATTTTGGTTTTCGCTTTGGTTGTAGTTTCCCGCCGCTTATGCACTTCCCGTTGTCTACTCACCCATGTCCTCGTCCTCGTCCTTGTCTTACCCTCTCACATACAATTAGTACTAGAATTACGAGTGGACACGAAATTGGGAAAGAATCCACAATTTTCTCCAATTAACTCTTTTACTTTTCCACATTAGAAGGTAGGTATCTTAGGATATCTCATAGTCATAAAATAATCGATTTTTGCCATTTATTTAACTAATATAATGGAATGTTCTCCGCTGTATGTCTCCACCATTGTAAAAATCAGGACATATCCCCAGCTACTCTTCTGTATGCTTAGACTTGATACACGAAAGGAGACAAAAGGGGAGCTTCATAGTATTAGGATTGACAAAGGCTCCTTGTGTGAAAGCTGAAGGAAAGCAGACGGACAGAAGGAGTGAAACAGTTTCACTTTTCACTCCTACTTCTATAATACTCTTGGAAACAACGTAAGGAAGGAGAAGGGCATGATGCTGGAAGCTAGAACATTACGAATTACCATGAAAATTGAATGAGCTACCGGTTTCTTTCTGACGGATTTCATCTTATATCCCCTTTCCATCAATCATCATGGATTATAAATATATACATAGAACGAAGTATATATAGTGATTCAATATAATATGAAGGGAAGGTGTTTCCTGAGTATACAAAGCTATAGAATTCTGAGCAAAGTCTCGCCGTTAACCAAATCTAACTTGATTCAATGGCGGTATAGTAACTCCCAGCATTGTATTTCCCACGTAACTTCCACCTTCCTTTCATCATTTGAACGCCAAATTTAAATATCAGTATATCATGGATGAAGGTTACAGACTCACTTAGCACCTCAAGTATAAACTAGGATCCAGTGTATGGATTTGGGTAGGGATGTAAATCGAGGTATAGATATAATTATGATATATACTATTATGGTAGCCTACCATAAGACCAGAGATACCATCACCACAACTACCCGCCACATAGTACCTAGATCTTCTTTTATTTTCACTTTCCATAACACCGCATCCCGACGAGCTCTACCTTTATTATTTAAATTATATTACAATATTCACTTTTACACAAAGAAAAACTTTTTTGGGTGGTCGGGGCGATGGTGATGATGGGGATGGCTTTGGTAGTGGCTAATCCGGAGAGCGAGCAGAGAGAAATAGAGAGAAACGCACTCTGACTCAATGCAGTCCTGAAGACTTTGAGCTCAGCTGGAAACCATTTAATCCTCTCAAACTTGACTGATAGAACCTATTTTATCAAACGAAATGCAAAAAAAATTTATATAAGAGGGATACACATATATTATATTGGCCGTTTGGGTGAACAATGCGTCTCGTGATTTATAGAGTACGTTCAGTATAAATGAATGATAAAAGTAAAATGTTTCTAGACGAGCTTTTTAATGTTGTGAAGGAGGGTGTTAAATAGGGAGAAGTAATTAGATATAATGTTCTATAGATATGCAAGGTATACACTGACATTGCAAACGGACGGTGGCAAAAGTCAAAGAATTCTTTGATCGCGATGTGGTTTCTCGATAAATTAGCCATGTGACTGTAGTTTTAGTCCTAAAAAAGGGGTTACAGAACTAAACGATTTAAATGTCAAATCAGATTAAAATCTTTTCACTCTCCAGTTCTGCACGCACATTCCGTGGTGTGGGACCTGTGGGGACGGGAAATTGATTCGACATGTCAATTAAAAGGTACTGATAGCGACAACCTAGCGGTCAGGTTAACACTACTTAGGTACGTACCTACCTACCTACCTGTATTGTACTGTACGCATGTGGCGTGTGTGTTGATGTCGATGACAATTGCATGGCATAATATGGCATGGCATGGAATGGTGTGATATGGCAATCGCACATACAAAGTGCGTGTTAGTGCTCGGATGATGAGGACATTCAATCAGGATAAAATAAATTATACCCATATTGTGCGTATTGTGCATAATGCATTCTGTCCCTAAAGAATAACAAAGCGTGAGTCCAGCACGTCAGGGACAGAGACAGACACTTCCACTTTCATTTTCCATGATGATATGGGTGGTCAGGTGAGGACAGGCCAGGCAGTCATTACCCATTTTCCTCCTGTAGTCATGTAATACCATTTCTTTAATCCCGCTTTTCTTGTAATTCAATTCGATTATATGATTATGATCGCTCACGTGAACGTGGTTCTATGTTATTATTACTATTGTATTTACATAGCATGCGGACCTTTGCTTCCTTTCATTACTATGCAATAATAAATATTTATTTCAAATTCAGTTCAAGAGTACATAATATATTATTATATAGCTCAGTCCTTATTTTTCCTTGTGTCTGTATCGTAAATCGTAAACGTACAGTGCAATGTACAATAGCTTGCCTATTTAGCTTCAACGTTTAGAGTCTCGAGCGTCTGTTATTAAATTTTGTTGCTGTAAATATCCATGTGTAATTAAGACGTAACTTCAAACTTGTACAGACGTAGACGCTCATAAATGTTTCAAAGAAACTGAATATTAAATGGTGAAAGTTTCCTAATTAACATGAGGATTTTTTGAAAATATTACAGTCTTTCACAGCTTGACCTCGACAGCCTCCCCTACGCCGGATGACGACGTATTCAAACATTTGGCCACTATTTACTCAACTAATAATAAGAGGATGTACCAAGGGAGACCTTGCAAGGGACAGAGTGGGTTCAAGAATGGAATCACGAACGGTGCAAAGTGGTATCCTCTCATAGGTGAGAATTGTTTACATAGATAATTAATCTCCTAGCGACTAATTAAAAGTCTGGCCTGTGATTACACAGAGAGGTAGATAGAAATTAATATTTAATTCGCACTTGATGAATTCTTTATATCAGGAGGAATGCAAGACTTTAATTATGTCTCACATGGCTGTATGGAAATCACGCTCGAGATTTCCTGCTGCAAATATCCTCCAGCGTCGGATCTTCCCAGATATTGGCAAGAAAACAAAGAGGTGAGATGAAAAGCCGGGCTAAGGATATAAATATACTTAAAATATAATATATAGGCGTTTCAAAAAAAGGGGTTTTTTATTTATTCAATTTTATTTCTACAAGACAATAATGGGAAATACTACGTTGATTGTTACAGTAAATGAGTTGTTCTTTGTTATTTTTTTAAGTCCCTCTTGAAATTTCTGGGAGAAGTTCATCGGGGTGTTCGTGGGTACGTTCTGGACCCTAAAGGAGAACCAGTGGAAGGAGCTTTCATGAAAGTCAAAGAAAGAGATGTTGGCTTCCGTACAACACGACACGGGGAATTTTGGAGAATCCTTTTACCTGGAAGATACTTGATGGAGGTATGGATTATTCCATAAAGATAGTTTCATATTTTTGTGGTTCAGATGTATATAATTAACAACGTACCAAAATAGACCAAAATATACTACCTACCTACATTTTAAATGCAACTATAATACAATTTATCAATTTTCACATCTAAATTAAAATTGTGACGTACACGTGGACGACACCCTACCTGGGTGGATGTGGATTTAGACACATTTCAAACTAATTTTAGCATCCGTTGATTCTGTTAAAGAAACCTACTACAGTGCTCTCTCTCTCTCTCTCATTTATGACAGGTTCGAGCCGACAGCTATGAACCAGAAGAAGTTGAATTTTTCGTAGCAGAAGATCGTCCTACACAGTTGAATATAACTCTAGGCAGACTTTCCGTAAGTTTTACTTGAGGTTTGATTTTTACCCGTCTCACTCTTATCTCTTACCGCATGAAACTCATCCCATTTCCATTTCCACTTCCACTAGTACTATATACATAAATGTAGACGGTAGACAGGAGAACTCCTTTTAAACTGTCACACCGTGTAGCATATAAATCATCAGATTCTTTGTGGATGCCGTAGCCGCGTAAATGACTGAAAGCAATATTACCCAATTTTTTTTTCACGTTGTACAAACCGAATGTCAGAAAAACACACTATTTATTGCATGCTGAGCCTATATTCTTGCTTGATACTCAGATTTGCATGGGCTACGTGTGGTTAGACCATAGGAATAATGACGAAGGCTAAGATAGCATTTATTGAGTAGGAAAGCCATACTATTATGTCCTTTTAGTCCACCACACTAATTTAATTACTGCTTGAGCTCTTCCTGCTGGTACCCGTAAGGTTACTGGTATTCAAACATGCTATGATTTTATGATAACACTTTGTATTATTTGCTTGACAGTTGAATGCCTTAGCTTATTAAGCATTGCTTTTAATATAATATTTAAATCGTACTCGTAAATGGTATGGTGCTATGGTATTTGGACAAACTTTTATGCGTGCAGGTGTCGGGGAAGTTCTTGCTGTCAGAGGCCTTAGGGAACAAAACAGAAGTTTCATTCCAACAACCATCAGTGGGTGAAAGGAAAGCTCTGTTCCCACAACTCTTAGTCCTAAATCTTTTATTCTGTCTCACTCTCAGTTCTTTCCTCCTTCTTGATCTTGACTCTGGATCTGAGGGGGGACGAGGTCAACGAGGTCGACTGGGTCAAGAGGACTTGGCAGTCTCTTCCCACTCCCTCTCCAACTTTTCCGACTCTGAACATCCTAAACGTAGCCCTAACATTTTCTATCGAATTTTTACGAGGCCATCATCATATTTAGTCAATTACTTGTCGAGTCCCCCCCTATCCTAGAATTAAAAACTAGACCTACTACTACTCAATTATTTATTTACTCAAAACATTATAGTCAGTAATTTAAATGTTTTAAAAAAAAGTTTATTACATTCTTTCAACTCTAGTCCTTACATATGTTACAAGACAGTGCGCTAATAGGAGAAGAAACGATTATGTTGTCATTGCTAATAAAAATGAAAAATAATGTGTCAATTTACTTAACATAGGATTCGTTACTGGAGACGGAAAATGGGTAATCTGCAATGTAATCACATTTGCAGTTTCCCCATTTTCCTTCTTGAGTCACGATATATACATAGGTATATATAAATATGTATAGAAGTTGTTAAAGATAGCCCTTTAAAATACATACCTTACACACACACACACAAAGCTACTATCACTGAGCAGTCTATATGAGTCTGTGACACAAAAGTTTCTGTACTAATTAGGATATTATGTAGGTAACTAACTATACATGGGCTCAGGTGTAAAAGTCAAAGTCAAAGTTTGTACTATTAAATAAAGAGTACAAGAGTACGTGAATATATATAATAAATAAAGGACATTAAGAAAGGAGAAAGCAGCGGATGCTGACGTATGTAGTAGAACCTACCTACACAAAAGTTTTAGTAAAAGAAAGAAAAAAAAGGACGTTTTACTTTATACTATAATGAAAACGTGCGTTTCTTCATTTAGGACCTGACTGATTTTAATTTTAATTTCAAAGAAAGAATGTAGGTATATAATATTACATCGTATTTACTCATACTTGATACGAGCAGTTTGCCACAAAATAAAAAAAAAGTATTATAAACTTAAAATAAAATCTAATTACATGTAATACACAAATATTATTATTACATATAAAAATGGTAGATTTTCCTGCCCAATTTTCCTCTCAATGAACAATAAGCTTTTTTCATTCTAATATCTCTTCACCTGTCCACCTGTCGCCTCTTAGAAGCATTTTCTTCTCTCTCATTATACAAACAAAAATACTATAGTCTTATTGTAAATCATAGCTTCACTTTAGCTACACGCAAAAAAAACTAAATGTACAAATAATGTAATGATTATAATTTCCAAAAAAATACTTACATATATACCTATGTAATTGTAATATACCTACCTAACACTATAAAACTAACTCATGGATTTAAATGAAACTGTTTATTACTATATATAGTATATGCACTATACAATATAATGTATAAATTTCGTTTGTATGTAATTTACACTCCTCCTCCTCGTCCTCCTACATTCTTTCCCAATGAATGACTGAAAGAATTCTCTTTTTAATACATACTGATTAACACGTAAAATTCTGTAGCATATTACTTTTACTTCTATGAATTTCTTCTTATTACAGGAGCGAATTCCTCATGTCTTCAAAGACTCATCTGTAATAAGTTTTCCTAGCATCTAACCCACTTATACTTATTATGTCTGGGACGTATACCACTATTATTATTTGATTTTTTTTTAAACTTTGGATTCTAAACTTTCCTATAAAACAAATTTAATTACTATACCTACCTACATACAAAAGATATATTACAACTCGGCGGCTGTAAATATGAAACCGTAATCGTAACATACAATAATAGTGCAGAGAGATTGTTGAAAGCATAGTCCTTTTATGTGACTTTTGTAATTTATATACTGTCGCGCAACTGAGATCTTCTGTTTCAGTTTTAGTTTCAGTTTCCGGCTTCTACCTTTAAAAATTCAACCCTTTTAAACCAAAGCTAATAATTTGTTTTGATTTTCTACATATTATAATTATGTATAAAACTTACTTACCTTACCTATAAATGGTCATTGTTTTTATTTTAGCTGAGACCATTATTTTGAGCCCGATTTATATAGTTGCAATAATTATTCTTTTTTCTCTGCTCTATAAATTATTAATCTAACCGTATTCGTAATCTTAACCGTAATAAACCGTAAAAATCTCTAGTGTGTATAGCCTATAGTAGACTATTATTACTATTATTATGATGATGAATGGTTGTATATAATTCTGTGAGTTTCCTTTTAAGCCTTATACATATATATAATATGAGAATGGTTATACAAATATTATGTAAATAGTCCACGGAAATTGTATGCTAAAAAAATCCAAACATATTATTATTACAAATCACAAGCTAACTATATATTAGCGTTTTCCACACATCATTTTACGATTTAAAACCCAGCAACAACAACAACAACAACCTTGAAATGAACACAAGATTGTTGAATTTTGTTAATTTAAAAAATGTACAGTCGAATCAAAAAATATATACAAGTATTCTATATATATTATTATGTTAGTTAATGATTTGCCGATACCGTACAGATAAAAATTACCTTTGAGTCATGACTTTTCTTCGTATAGAGACGGACGCAGAGCGTGTTCCCACAGAATCACGACAATCAACCATCATCGTCTAATCCATTGGGTGGATTATTCAGTTTCAACAAATTGGTTTCATCCGTATTTGGTTAATACACATTAATAATAATAATAATAATAATAATAATATATTTATTATATTTGACAAAAAATAAATTATATAAAAAAAAGTTGTAATTTAAATTGTGTGTCTAAATTATTGTTTAAACTATGTGCGACTATACCTATACACAAATCATAGATACAATTTTACACTTTATTTTTTTTTCTGAATGATCGCGTTGACTAATTTAAATGTACTTTATAATATATGTATAGGTATATGTAATTTTAATTTAATTTTCCCATTTATAACACAGTATTAAATTCAAATGACTGCCCTCGATAAGACAGAACAAGAGCGAGTGTGCTATGTATTTATTTATGGCATCATAAAATCAAATCATACTAAACAAAAACAAATACCTGCAAATTACAATGCATACTATATGAGTAAAGTATTATGACGAAACGAGTAATTTTTTGAAAATAAAATAAAGACATATAGTGAGTCATCATGAATGAACTTTATTATATTCCGAAGTATTTTTATATATTCATATAATATTATTATTATTAATATTATTATATTATATTATATTATTAATATTATTATTTGCAAACAGGGCAGCGAGGACCCAAAAAGGAAAAAAAAACAATCATTCATATTCTTTTTTTCACAAATCTCCTCCAGTCTGCAATCTACAGCAATTGGTTGTAAATTAAAATGAAAGCGAAAGAGAGACTCAAGTCTCATATCGAAGTATACTAAATAGTTTTAATTTTTTTTATAACATTTCTCATAATATGTGATACACAATGCATCATTATCATGCATGCATACAATTTTTTTTTCACTCTCCTCTCCACACTTCCCATTATATATTGATTGATTGATTGAATTGTATCTACTAGTAATGTATTCTTCTTTTCTTTTTTTTTTTTGGTTTGAGATGACACTATATTATTATTTTTTTTTTAAACTCATAACATTTTTGGAATATTTTTTCTTCTTCTTTCATAATCATTATAATATTTCTTCGTTTTGGTTTATTTAAATTTTACAATAGTATTTTTTGTTTTTATTTAAATTTATTATTTTGTTTGACATGTGATGCCAACTTCAAACCAACCATGTACGCAAAGTATCTGTTATAATAATAATAATTATAGAGTACCTAGTGTTTTTTTTCATGTATAATATGCTAATGAATACATTCGATTTTCCTTGTATGACGTTCAGATGTTCCGTTCAAGTTTATATATACCTATATATACATATCTGGTATATATATATATAGTGTATATATAATTATGTATAATTATATTTAAGAAGTTACGGAAGAAACCTACGGTACATAGCATGTTTTTTTGTGTTTTGTTTTGCAAATTAGGGTCACATACAAATTCAGCGAGCAGACAAAGAGATTCCCATCAAGAGCATTTTAAGGTAGTAGATAGTAAAGTTATATATATATATGTAGTATATATAGTATTATGTTGAATATTTAATACTTAGTACGCTTACATAATATTTTGTAATTCATATTAGAATCATGGTATGTCATTTTAATATTATAGTTTTTTATATATATATCAGTAATATATAATATATGTATTAATTATATATTCGAGTATATAGTAGTATATATTATATACTCAAGAATTATTTGCAAGTTGTACACACCGAGACACTGAGAATGTCAAAAAATTATTGTAGTTTAGTTTTAGATACATTCAGGAGAGGCAGGGGACGCGGGGGAGGGGGAAAACGACAACGTTATTACGGTTAGATAGTTAGTTGGTTAGTTAGTGTAGTAGTAGTATAGTATAGCCATTGTCGTTTTCAAACTTTTTTTTTCTAAGTATAATATAATGCTAAATATAGCGTCGCCATAATTTTGAATCGAATTTTTGTTAGTTTTGTTTTTGAAATTGAGTACACATAACACAGTACAAAGGTTCATTTCCTCTCAATCACCACTGAATAATATATTATAGAGACTGAATAATAGACTATGTTGATATTAATTTGTTTAATTTGTTTGTTCCTGTTTGTGTTGTGTGTGTCTTTGGTTGTTTCAGCAATAATATGATATAATTATTATTTTTCTAGGATTTAAAATTTTCCTCTCTCTTTTAAAACTATTTCAGTGGTAGTTGTAGTTAGTAAATTTTTTTTTGTATTAGTAATAGTATTGCATTTTGTTTTTCTTTTCTTGTGTGTGTGTGCCATGTGTGTCTTGTCAAGAAATTTAATAAAGGAGCGTTTTTTCTCTTTTGCACTCTAAAAACTTTTAACTAATTGTAAATTTTCTTTCTTTCATAATAATAATATGATGAGTAAATTCTAATCATACACATATTCAAATTTTACAATAACTAATTTGATTTGTTTTTCTTTTTTTTTCAAACTACGATTACGAACGACCATATCATATACTCTCATGAGTGAACTTACATATTATCATCATCATCATAATAATATCATTATCAATTGATCATTATATGTAAACTTTGACATCTCACATTTTTTTACGCTCTCTCTCTCTCTATTTCCTAAATTTAGATTTACATCGGCAAATTTTTTAACATTTCTTACTTCTTCTTTTAATTTTTTTATTTTGACTATAAGAGGCAAATAGGCATTTCATGTTCCTTTTAAGCAAAAATCCTAATATTTTAATGTTACAAATACAATTTAAATTGTAAGTCGATTCTTCAATTCAAGAAGAACATACTTCTTGAATGAAACAGAGGCTTCGGTTTCACATAATAGATTCTTGTGTCGAATAATAATTAATTTTTATAATAATTTATAGATAATGCGATGGCTTTCCATAGGTAACAAACAATTAACACGGTCTTAGTTTTTTCCCTTTTTAAACTTTCTCTCCTTTTCACTCTTAAAACTAAAGCTGCTCTCCATAATAATAATAATATGTACACATTGACGTGAGCCGAACCGGCTCCGGCTTTCGTCTCTCAGTGTCGGTCTCGTTTTTGTTTTTCGGTCTCGGGTTATTATTAATAATATATTGTATGTACAATGTACAGTACGCAATACAGTAAAGTTTTGTAATTATTTTTTGATTTTTTTTTCTCTCTCTTTCCTTTTTTTCCTTTTTTACTTTTGATTCATGTGAGTGCAGAATAGTCGCAAGGTACATCTGAATCTACTATCTATATATGTATATAATTATATATTATATATTTATGTCCACACAAACACAACTCTATAATTATATATCACACTATGTGTATATAATATATTACATAGGATTCTGCACTTGATTAAGATTACAACTTAAAAATGTAAATATGTCTATACATATCTTCCTTTCCTTCTAGAATTTTAGATTTCTATATATTGTAAGGGTTGCAAAAATCGTAATCGTACTCGTTATCGTTATCGTAACGGTAATCGTCAAAAAGATTTATCACTATATATGTATGTATTATTAGTTTGCATTTTTTCTCTCTTCTCTATTTAGCTTTGTAGGGTTTCATTTTTTTTGGGAGGGGAGCTGTAGAATGTATATAGCTTGTAAAATTTTACCTCACACACGTGTCAACGGAATGGCAGCAATGAAAGATGTAGGTATGCAATGGAGATGCATAGATACAGTGTAATTATGGAGTACTTGACGATGAATTCATCAACTATTGTGTGTGTGTGTGTGTTTGTGTGTGTGTGTGGTATGATGATTGAGTGTAGTAATTATAAATATCTATCAATATATTATGTGACTCTCGTATCTCTCGTAATCTGTGTCTCCGTGTAGAAATGAAAAGTGTAGTACATGTGAATGCATGCGCTATGTTAGGGTATTGTATGGTATGGGAGTGTATGTCCTGCTATATGTAAATCTATTGGCAAATTCCCCTCTATTTCCCCCACACTATAAAGTCTATATCTGTGTATTATGTATACTTAAGGACGACAAAGTAATAATATGTAATTGTGTAGATTGTAAATCTGTATAGATACGACTATTTGTATCGTTATCGTTACTAGTATTCAGTGGCATGTACACACTAATCATTATTGCTTCACGATTTCCCTCAGCCGACTCTCCCTATCTCTCTCTCTCCGCCCTCATTTATAATAATAATATTTTTTAAAAATAATTTCAAATAGCCAGCAGCTTCGAAATTTCGAATTTTTCAAATTTCGAGCCTTAGCCCAAAGGACCTCACGGATGGATGACTTGTCCTTTTGTCAAGCGACTACCCCTTCTCATTCTGTCTCCAATTTGGTTTGTGTCGGCTCAGACATTCTCCTCAAAAAAACAACAATTTGTATCGCAGTATATAGTAGCTAGTACAGGTAGATATTTTATTATATATACATATATAAGTTATTTGTTATTGTTATTGTATCATCATATTTTTAAACGGTTATGTATTGTAATATATTTCGATCTAATTTCTGTTGAGATTTTAGTTTATTTGCTCTGTTCTAAAATGTAATTTGTTAGTCCGTTAATATTAGTGTTATACTGTTACTGTAAGTTTAGGTTATGTATGTATGGTATAATAATTATACCCTTTGTGTGTGTGTTCAAATATTTTTTTTTAAATGTTGCCAACTGACTGACGATGGACGCACAATTCTGTGAGTAATATCTGTGCCCCTCCCCACAGATTTTACACGAAATGACTAGTTTTTTTGGTTTGCTTCTTTAATTATCCAGTGTACCTTATTTAAATAACTTTTTATTTCTTGCTGAAATGTCTACGCGTGTAAGTATATGTACAGATTATATAACAATTACTTGACGTAATTGATTTCGATTTCTTTTTTTTTGATACTCGTGTATTATTTTGTTTTATACTTCCAAATGAACCTCACTAAAAATTCATTGATTATTTTTTTACTTCCCTTCTCACTCTCATCAAGTAGTAGTAGTAGTAGTAGTAGTCATGGTTGAAAAAATAAAAAAGAATCTTTGGTGTGGCTACTTTGGTGGATACCCTCGGCAGTTGTTGTTAGATTCACAATAGATCATATATATAGTAGATACATGCTATATAGTATAGGACTAATAACCTTAGCTCTCTCACTAATCTTCTTTTTTTTGCCCCCTTCACAGTTTTTGTCCCCCCTACTATAGAGTAAGTACTTAGTAGTTTAGAATATTAGAATATTAGAAGGTAGAGTGTCAATCGCTCAACATTTACCCGAGAGGTGAGTCATTTTCATAAGAATAACATAATAACAATAATGGATAGTCGTACTCCGTCAGTATCACATTCAAAGTCATAGCAATCTACAAAAAATTATTAATTCCCTATAACTAATAACTATATACAAGTATATATATCGATATAACTAATGTCTGTTGTAGTCCACTCAAAAATGTAATTTAAAATTCACAAAAGAAATTTAATTTAATTCAAATAGATCACTTTCTTTCTAAAATTGACCCGTAATCATAACGAGTGCTTATTTCAGCGATTGTTTTTGTAGTTTCCTAGTAGTGCCAAACACCAAATAGTACTCCTCCTTTTTCTTCTCTATAAATGTACATCCACAATTTAATTCTTTCTTTGAAATCTGACCTTTGACCTCGGACCTCACTGCCCTTAGTTATTTACTAAAAGCAAATTTGACGAACTCATACGCACCTAAAACTTCTCTCCGCCGTCATCTCTTTAAACTACACGCATCAAGGCTCCAAATTCAAATAAGCTTCGCGGGGGATCGCACGGCTAATTTAACAAACTTGGTGAAATACCCCCTCGGCCTCTGCAACTCAGCACAAGAGATTTTATGTCGGCAGGAAGACGGCATTTCAATTTAATTAAATTGAATTTGGAAATTTGATTCTATTTAGCGGGTAGATAAATATTTTAAAATAAACATTATTACCGCTCATAGATGGTCATAAGAATTGGCCAATGGTTTCTGGGGATATTAGAATTAATTTTGAAGGGAATTTGAAAAAAAAATGAAAAGTTATTTCAATAGGAACTGCCAACATTATATATAGTATCTTGAGATGGTTGCGGACACCGAGGGTAGATTTGTTTGAGTGTTAATTAAATAAGTAGCTATTATTTATAAAGGACAGCTTGAAAATTTGTTCCGGGCCTCAATGTTGTAGAAACGAATAAAAGAAATGGAACTCACGGATGATGAACAGCTATTTGGCTTATTATTGAAAGCATACACGCATTACTCAAAGTCACTCATATCATACATACGCCCCAATATCAGTATACACCAAAGACTGAACTAGACTCCATGCCGCTCTGTGTGTATATGTAGTATAGTATATAGGCTACGAAGATAAAAACGAATGAAACCTCCCCACTAGAGGTGTATAGTTTTGTATATATATTATACACACACACTCACGAAAGAACATGAAATTGATTTAAAACTAGCGACTACACATAAAGGCGTTACTTTCACCTTCATCATGCTTGCATGATGAAACTTTTTGTTTTTTTTTGACGCGTCAAGCAGAGCAGTTTTATACTTTTATAACTTGGATATTGTTTTCCTTATTTTTTTGCGCTTGAAGTGAACCTAAATTACCTACAGAAATTCAAAGATTTTTCTTTTTAAATTTCATTCACTGAAGCTATACAGAGTATGAAGCTGCTCGAGTTAATATAATTATTGCAATATTATGCTATGTATATAGATATATATATTTATATATTTATATTCTTTCCCATGCAAACATATCTAAAGAATTCAATAACATTGGTAGGTAATAATAGTCATAGTAATATAGCAATAATAAAAAATAATATGTATAGGTACATCTATAACCATGACCAGAAATTAGGAACCATGTAATGAACTAAAGTTATACATATTCGTACACATAAATATAATATACTAATGTTTTTTTCTTAAATATTGTATTAAATCAGACACAAAATGAGTAGAATATAACCAGAATTTAAAAACAGTAGCTCAATAACTCACACGCTTTCCCTCTCTGTCGCATTTTCTTCGTCTCTACTTTATATATATGTAGATATGGCTATGGTGTAATTATTTGTATGTTTATTTAAAGCAGCTTTATATCTTTTTTCTATTTTTATCAGGAGATATTTTGATAGAAGAAAGTAAAATAAGAAATGAAAGGGCTCCGGGTACGAATAGTATAAAAACTGAGATATTGATCAAAATCAATAATAAGAATAATAGTATATCTGTACACTACTTCATCGTTTCCTCTTGAACTGCTGCACTTTCAACATCCACAAAAATATTGACCATTATTAGCGTAATATTGATTGTAGTCTCAACAAATTAACATCTCATGCATTTTCTCTTGCCAATAATTTTTTTTTCTTTGAGATCACCAGGAGAAATATCGGGGGATTGACAGAACGTCGTTGTACTTTTTACTGTAGTAATAGTAGGAGTAGTAATAGTAGTAGTAGTAGTAGTAGTAGTGCGGTAGAGAGTAGAAAGTGCTGAGAGGACAGCGCAATGAATAATAATGTTAACTAGACAATACAGACAGATTATTTGGTGTATAATACCACAAAATAAAAGAGACGACTGCAATCGTGTAGAAAAAATTGTCTAGAGAAAAAAAACATGAAATAATGCATAGGATTAAATTTTTTGGGAAGAGAGCTGGCACGATGCTGCTATTGTTTTTAGATTGTCAAAAGGCAATGACGATATTGCAGTTTCCCTTTGTTCCCTCCACACTCACACACACACACACTTACACCCGGGCACCGGGACACATGACACATGCAGAAAAGCACACTGAAGGTAAGTATTCTCTGTATAGATCAATTTGCAAGATCGAAGGCTCTCTCATCTCTCTACAAATACAAATCCATCTATGTAAATCTACTCCCTACATGTTCATGCATGTAATCATTGATTTTTGATTTATACATATAATTTTTTTGTATGTGTATCCTTTCGCTCTTGTTCAAAAAATGCGTTGTGTTGACTCTAGAGAACTTATTTTTTTTTGAACTCAGCTCACGTACTTTACATAATATATATATATAGACGGGCTGAGGAAGAGATCGCTGCAGTTGGCAACCTGGCAGTCACACAGCACAAAACTTTCTTTACATTATTGCACAATTTTTTAAGAATATTTTTTGTATTCCTCTTCTTTTTCTTCTTCTACTTCGTCCCCTTTATTTTTTCTCTCTCCCTTTCTTTTCTTACTCTAAGTCTGGGCTTGCTTACTGTTACTGTCCACTGATTCAATCACTCGATTTCTTCCATGTTTAAAAATACTGTTTGTGTGTGTCTGTGTTTGTGCTACTGCTCAAAGATTTTTTGTTTCCTACAATCTACACAAACCTATATATGTACTCAATATATTATCATGTATTTTTCTTTCTCTCTTTTTTTGATAGCCTAAATAGTAGTATAACACTATACTATGTCGTCATATTTATGAAATAATTGTTTCCATAAATTTTACATTATATGAATATCATAATCATAATCCGATAATATCGTAAGAATCACAACAATAGGGAATGCGATGATAAATAGTCATTGTACAAACAAAAGAAAACAAGTCCATCTAAAATTTGCTTTTTTTCCTCCTTCTTTAAACACATTATGTATTTTATAGCCCAGTTTGGAAAGTGTCGGACCGGCCCGTCCAACTCACAGTTATCTACTGCAACTCTGAGGACTGGTAATTGGTAATTTCCCATTCCTTCGTATCTGAATTGGTATTGATTCCTGGTGGTGTTTTAAATGTAACGGGGCTCTTTCACCGCTTAAGAAACCAATTAATATTCTTGTAATGTGGGTCACTTGGAATATTTTTTTTTCAATGATACTTTAGGTAGATTTAGAAGTACTAATCTACAATGCTCAAAATTGAAATCAAATTAAAGTTGGACGAGTCCGATTCTTTCCATAGCGGGAGCACTCAACTCTTAATTTAATTTAATATAGGTATAATTCTAATATTATATAATATATTATATTATACATATCGGTCTAATAATAAATATTTAATTACTACGCAATAATTATATCGTTCTGTACTAGGTTTGGAATACTTGGGCAGAATATACGAGTCCTTGCCTCCTCTACAAATGAATGCTATACGGCATATAAGGAAAGAACAAGAATCATAATAATATCTTAAATAAACGTATGGATGTTTTTGTCGGTTGTATACACTGGATCATTTCCTTCTTTGGAAGTTCAAAACTTCATCATGAAATTTAGGATTTCTGGAATACACTAGATTATTTTCCATTGCTACAGAAGTGAACATATATTTTTTTGCTTCTCGTTCGAGAAAGAGAGAGACAATGATGCTTTAAATGAATTATCTTGCTTTTTATACACTACACTGCACTGCTCCATAATTTTCACTTAAAGCTTCATGCACTAAATCTGTGTTTGTGTTTTTTGGTAACTATATATATATCAGTATATATATATATATTTAACTATGTAAGACAGTAGCGCTCTGTAAAATTAATATTTAAATATTATTTTGATTATATAGTAATATTAATATTTTTTTATATACCTGATTTGAAGATACATATATATATATACACGCCACAAGCCTTACTAGTAGTGACTAGAAAAATGATACACATATATAATTACTTGCAGAAGTGAGTGTAGTCTTCTTCTTTTTCTTTATCTTCTTTGAATTGAAACCACTATTTCAAGATTGCTACGGAAATTATTATTATTGTTATTGTTTACATACGCTGTACGTCGATGTAAGAAAATCCCTCCAAAAAAAATATACGAGTAATAAATAATAAAATACATATTATGACACAGACGAGTCCACACATATTGACTCTTGCACTATTGACTTGACAGTAATAAAAACGCTAAATAGTAACATATAGTTGTCGTAGGACATAAGGTGAGAGTTAATCAAAAAATTAGACATTTTCCTTTCCTTTTAGTTTTCTTGGTTTGTTTTTTTTTAAGAGTACAGTCTAAGAAAAAGAGACCGACAGCTAGAAGTAATCCGACATAGCATTCCTCTAATTTAGTAAATGTAGACTGAAGACAATCATAGTAGCAGCCATCTACTACTACTATATATACTCTAGAAATACACAGCACTTACACAGCAGCGATCAGTAGGTTTATGCTTCAAGAGGGATAACTTTTTTGTACACACATACATATTTTGATAATAATTATATTATAACGTACTTAGTTCAACAAGTTTTGTTAATCATACTTTTAATATACTGTTTCATAAGTTTTCATGTAGTGAAGGATTTCTAGAACCCGAAGTAGCCTGCCACGGTTGTCACCAAAATAACACCAATGACCAGCAAACAGACCATGATCATAATTTTCTTCTGCAAGTGTCAATAGGAAATAGTAAAAAAGAACAATGTATTAGTCACAATTTTTTTTATTGAGGTGTATCTATATTTTGAGCTACGTGCAGTATATACTACGCAAAACCAAATGGAATCAAAATAAATACAAAGAACTTTTCCTTTCTATAGTGAAATAAAATAATTTTAAATCATTTTCCTGGCTTTAAATAAAATTGCAGAAGCAATACATATTTCCTTAAATGGTGGTAGTGTGGTAATAATGTGGTAATAATGTGGTAATAATGTGGTAATAGTAAGGCACATCAAAGGACTTAATAGCAAAAATGTAATCATGCACTGCATCTACTTACTATATACTAGTGTACGTATGCACATAGAACATTCGCCTTTATAGTTGTCATATATAAAATCAAGGGACTCTACACAGCAAGGTTGACTTATCTGCATAATCATGGTTACACAAAATTGCTTCATATAATTTATTTTCATTCATTATTGCTGATGGAACAGTACTAAATCTATATTTTAATTCTCCTTTCAAAATCAAAAACCAAATGCCTATGCGCACTGTATACTGCTGGTAAAAATCTGTTAGTATCTTCGTGGAAACAATAATATTCTATCCGTTTAAACGTTATATTAGGCGTTCTACTATATATAGAACACATAGAAAATATTTTGTAAAAAATTAACCTTAATTAGGCAGGGGATTCGTGATCTCCAGTGATCTTGTACCGCCTTACGTTCACCTTGGAAAAGGGCTCACTACTGAAATGTAAAGGGAGTCTACTCCACTAGTTATATAAGGTATAGACGGCAATAAAGGTATATCTGAAGGTATAAGTACAACGACAGCATGACTGCCATGCTGAATTTATGGACGGTTACGCGAGTAACAGAGCCTCTATAAATATGTGGGTTCTGGCTACACACAAAATCACGTACTAGCTTTGGAAGAAACAAAGCTTATTATTAACGGCACTCGTACCCGCACTCTTCGAAGGATGACTGGAATTCTAACGATCCATTCTTTAGCTAATCTCACCAAACCTATTTTCATTGTAAATTCAAAGGATGACATTTTTGAGGACTTCGACCTAAATGAAAAGAAACTTCTACACTGTGGAAAATGAATCTTAATCTTGGGATTATTTCAAGGCTATACGAGATGCTTCCAGGTACTTTTTTAACGTGTTACACCAGCAGTACAATCCCATGGGCTAAAAAGTATAGTTTTCTCCTAAGGATCACTCCTTTAATTTTTTGTATCATATTTATATGACTTTTAAAAGCATGACAAAATGATTTTCTATTGCGAGTAAAATGATTTGTTGCATTGCATAATAATTTTAAATGGCGAGACAGTCCAGACAATTATTTATTTAAATTTAAAATTCCTGAAATTTGATATTATTATTGTTATTTATTACGGTTCTTAATTGTAAACTACATAATATGCCTACTGCGTGTGGACTTACAGGGTTATATTTTTCACTGATTGACATAATACATGAAGAGTTGATCTTAGATTTCTTTTAAATTAAAATTTTCACAGAATCAAAAGAGGATTTTCCTATTACTACCTGTCGGCATTTTTCTATGATGATACAAGTAAGGAAGTCCGTCCTACGGACCGTATTAAACATCTACAGTTTTCATTCAGAAGAGTTCGACCACTACGAGCTTATCCTGATAAGCATTACCTCAACACCCTGATGATTTCTGGAACCCTTCCTTTCTATCAGTCTTTTTTCGAGACTACTCTGACTGTGGCCAGAACTCTCATAATATAGATTAGTATCCTAATCTTAGGTACAGCATGATATTTAAAAATACGCAGATGTAACAGTACATACGCTGACTATGTAGCACCACCAATTTATACACAATTAGATCATTATCATACTTTAAATACATTACATAATGTGTAGAGACTGTGAGTTAACAACTTTCATCCACTGGGTTTTTTTTTCCTTTAAAAATTTCATTTCAGTTTTAAAATATACATTATGTATTAGAGGTACACGATAATGTGGTCAGCCACACGGTTTGTATTGTCTTGATTGTACCTCAGTTTCGTACTTTGTTTTAAAAAAATACTCCGAAATATTTTTCGAATTAGAAACCCTAATGAGATTTATACTGATACCTTTTGTCGTTGAAAAATTGAGAAAACATAAACAAAAATTTAAACACAAATTCAAAATGATTTGTCTTTGTATATAGAAATGCTATTTGTATAAAAAAAACTTAATTAAAGTAAGGACTCCTGAGACGACGTGAGATACTGGAGTGTAGTAATTAGAAATGTTTTCGATTAAAATTTCTCAAATTAAATTAAATTATATTATATTTTTGGAATAATATCAAAAACGCGTAACGATGATTCACCGATGATTGCTTCTAACTACTTCCCTAGAACAATGCTTAATGTGATTGCTACGACCACAACTGTTAGTATCAATAGGATGCAGATAATGATGAATATTTTTCTCTGTTAAGAAACAAAACCATAAAAAAATCAATCTTACAATATTTCTCAATGATTTTATAGGTTTTCCCTTTTTGACTGAAATCCGGCACTGGTTCAAAAATTGCGTATACACCAATAAATATCTATATTTATACATAACTATATCTCATATACAACGGCGTAAACAAAAGAGTTCCAGCGACAGATAGAATTTAGTATTCTGTAAACAAATACAAACGTAAGCTGATATTATGCGAGACACGCGGCATTGACACGCTAAAAGAGTATAGCGGCAAATAAATACGAGAGCAATAGGTGACAGCGGGATGCCACATTCAGAGTACACATCACGTATAATCTAAGAGTTGTTCCAATATCACTCTCGGGTCTAATTTGGATCACACAGGTATATATATATATATGAAGGTTATTTGTGGACATCAAGAAAAAAACTATTCAATCGTGACCATGACAAACTCAAAGTAAGAGGTTTTTTAAACAAAAACGATCATCCCAACCAAATATTTAACATACAAGCGCAGACGTTGATGCTGAACAGTGGGGATAGGGGAGATAAAACTGTTATTGAATTAACTCCCTGCCAAATAAAATTCATGGTCCACTACGAACGACCCATTTCCTCTATCATCAGATCGATCAATAGAATCATTTCCGAATTTCCAAGAACTTTCCGTGAACTTTGTTTTTACTCACACTGCTACGGCTGTGCTTGATGGGGGTTAAATTATAATTGGTGGACAACTGACTCAATGCTGGCTGGATACTAATTTTATACTATTAAAAATGTATCACTTTTTGTTCCTATTTCTTGACATAATGGGTTGGTTATCAATACTATGCAGTATGCACTGGTTAACTTTTAAGCGTTTTACATTCGAGGGCGAAAAAAAAATAAAAACATATTTTCTAAAGTTTGTTTGTGATTGCATGTTTAATTTTGACTCCCAGCAGCAGCCGATAGCTGAGGAGAAAGTTTGCCCGATCACAGAGTATTAATATCACTACGCTTTAACAGAATTAAGAGCATGATAAAACTGTGACAAAAATAATTACAGGTATATATACAGATATACCTGAGTCCAAGACTTTTCAACTATATATGGCCAATACCTACCGTGCACAGTTATGGGCGCCTCCCTGGAAAAATCTTAATTTTAACTGGCAGTATATGATTTTTTAGGGATTTAATAGTATAATTATCAGTAGCCTATTTTGTATTCTTATATGAACGTGTGGTCGAATGTTATCTTTCAATCTATAATTCTTCTAATAGCGCAGACGGAGATACGTTTATACAGGTAGAATGGACGGGTATGAATAACAACGAGGTTGAGATCAAGATTCAAGATATGTATAACCGCTGAACAATGAAACCGTTTGACATTCATTTAGCTCCCAACAAAATGTTGAATGCTGCACAAATGGATGATGTCATGAAAGAAACTTCTTCGAGAATTTTGCGAATCTACGAATCTCTACAGAACGCACTGCAATCTCAGTAACGAAATACATAAAAATACTTGGGCAAGTATAATATAAGCTCAAGAGTACCTACGTCTACGTGTGAATGACTAACTCACTTTTACAACCATACAACAATAAACCCTGTAGTTTTAAAGGAGGCACTCCTTATTTTATTGCGCACACTACTAGAGCATATATAATATGATTACATATGTACATACTTTTTGAAACACTCTTAACCATATTATTTTATGAAACAATGAACCATGATAAGTGCACGTCTGCCTAGCTAAATGTTATACTGATATGTACAAAAATCGATATAATAAATAAAAAAAAAATTATTATATTGTAAAGAAGCAAAGTTATTTTTTAAAGCCAGGAAACAAATCAACAGTTTACTAAATAAAATACGATTAAAAAACTTTCACACAGACAAAATTCAGGGCTACCCCATTGTCCAAAAATAGAGCAAAGCGTGAATTAAGCAAACATTCACAAAATATAGACACATACGTCTGTGTCTGTAGTACATGTAGAGCAGTCGACATAATAATACACATATCTAGTCTAATATATAAATTAAAGAAAAAATAGCGAGGCTGAAAAGTGCCGGAGCTCATACAAAAAAGCAATGGAAAATAATTAATGAGAGATATATGTAGCTTACCCGTCTGGCTTTACTTTGATACTTGAGGGCCTTCTTGGTATCTTGTGTGGCCGTTTGGACATAATCGACTGCATGTTCCACATGATACTCAATCCGGTCGATCATTTCACCCTAAAAAAAAGTATTGCACGTACAACACTCAAATAATTACATGAATCCATTTCTTTTTTCAACCCTACATTAGGTACATAGGTAGTAAGTCCGAATACATACAGCCTTCCAACTCTATCAAAAACTGGTCATAAAAATTGGATACAAGTGTACTGCGAGACACAAGTCATAGCCATAGGGAATATAGGTGGGGAAAATTAAAATTAAAAAGTGTACCTGATTTTCGACAAGCATTGCCATATCCATGAACATATCATGGAGCTCTCGGATAGAATTCTCTAATTTAATGATATCCGCGTGGCGAGCTTCAATATCAGCCAATGTCTGTCGTGCTTGCTGAGTCTCCATTATAATCTACATTAAAAAAAATAAAATACAAACACATAATGGACGGGAAATTAAATAAGATCATTATTAATATTAGTGCTAGACTATCGTGCCAACAGATTTATCTGTGTAAATATACAACATATAGAAAATCATAATACAAATATTCGGGTAGTAGTTTACCCCTTGAGTGAACACGGCTGGATTTCCTTGTTCAATCATTTCCTCTAATTCTTCATCTGTTGTTGTTCTACCGGCTGTAGTAAATAAAATATTTAAATAAGTATAAATACACATAAAATACTAATCAAGAAAAAGCTTTGATATAGTATAATCAAAATTTATGAATCCAAAATTGAGATTGGGTCCGTACTGATTTCAAGTTGTCGCTGTATTCGGCCTTTACACCTTTCACGGTAGTCCGTTTGAGTCCGATTGTACTCTGTCATAACTTCGACGAATTTCCTGGAAAGGGTGGAATGTTGTGTTTTACGTATCCTGAGATCCGCAGACGATTTATTCGTGTGCTCCTCTTGTTCGATATTTTGCTCAATCACTTCATAAAAATCATCATCCATCATTAAGCTCCTTTTTATAGTGACACTTATATGTAAAAAAAGGACTTCTACATTTCAATAAATAGGAAGATCAACCCCGCTTTACCTTTCAATTTAGAGCGAACTTGATTCGCTGTCTTTTTTATTCCAGCCATAAGATCTTCCAGCTCTTGTTTCATTTCTGTAAAAAGGTTGTAATGTAATTACATGGACTCATATTTTAGTACTTCATTTAAGTAAAATGGTGCCATATGGTACTAAACTCTTGGTAGAATGTAAATTTTCACATCTAAAAATATGAGTAGAAGAGACCTTTTCAAACAGGAGATAGTTAGCTCGATAGTTCCATATATAAAAGCATAGTACACTCCATACTTTTTTTTCAAAAAGTAAACGTAAACCAATCGCAGCCACTGCTAAAGCCTAATTTATATGTTCATAAAGAAGCCAGTGCCCCGGGCATTTGGGGTTATATGACTAAAAGCCTTCGCCTATAGTTAAATGGAAATGAATATCATACTTAAATAAACATCCTTTCTACTTTTCCGAACTTTCATATAGATACATGTTACACACAATCAATGGAGTTTCAAGCTGGAAAATTCATATCCTATCCGTATATAGGACTAACGATCTTTTTCTCTTTTTCGAGATTGCGCTCCTTCTGACCATGTAAGTACATATATCTTAAAAGTACACTGCTTTTTCGAATTTATCAAATCTAAAACATTTGTTTTTTATGAGTAGAGCTTAAAATACCCAGATTTCCTTCAAATCTCTATCCGAAAAATCCATTTCTCCAAACCGGAAGCAGCTTTGTTCATGACCTCGGGGATCAAGACGAAAATTCGTCATTTGGAGGAAACTTTATCTTTGCGCAGAAGAAGGGCCACCTTCGTCCAATGAACTACTCATTTTTACGTTATATAAAGAAACATGAACTCTGAAATCCCTCCAATTATTTCAAAGATCATAGAAAAAAGAGCCGAGCGTGGCTCATCGTCAGTATCACTACAGGGTTTCGCTCGTATTAATTTCATTTTTTTAATTAGCCTTTTCAACCAAGCTACACGACCTCATGTACCACTGAATGCATGGAAATCACTCAACTGAACTAAACCAGAGGGCCAGCCAAGAATGTTGGAAGCTGGACAAAGTACTCTTCCTTAAAATATTAAGTTTTTTTGGCTCACAGATAGTCGTAGAGTCATGGGTACATACATAGTGTACGACTTATTGAGTACTATGATAGAAGAATCTCCGGATATGGATACAACTGCATGACGAATGCGTTCAACGGTACAGCATGCAGCTACAAGGTCACTTCACAGTGTTCTACTGGCACTGGACAGACCAAGTGAATTTATCTTTGACAAAAAATAAGCGCGCATTTCTTTGACAATGCCAGAATTTTCAAAAGGACTTTGTAAATTGAATATGCTTCTATTTTATGAGTAGAAAACTACACAAGCACTCGAAATAAATGATTTGTTCATATATGCATACTAGATCATTTAATATGTATCTCCTCACTTCCCACGGACAAAACACAGAGCTGAGAAGGCTCCAAAAGTGTTTCGTGCCAGCTGTTCAGCACACCATATCCGTGCGTTCCAATGTTCCCCCCTGATTATTTTATTTCCTAAATAGATATTTCACCCTCAACCCTTTTATTGATTTCTATTGTTACGTTTGGAAGCAGGAGCTGATCGTCATCCTCGATGAGCTACAGAAATAAACTCCTGATCAGCACAACACTTTTCTTTGTGAAATAGTTTGCTGCGCTGTCAATACTGTATCCATCTAAGTTAGAAACTTCATACTCACACACAAGCTTGTGTTTATTTTTAATATATATTTTGTTTCATCACTGGGATAAAACCAGTAATGCATCTTATCACCATGTATATTTTTCTTCCATACTTATGTTGAGCAAAATTTAAGGGAGACATTACTAACGCCAGATCCGCCCCGGCATCATGAACAATACTGTCGGTTTTTTAGTACACAAAATTGACGTACGAGATACAGACGAGAGTTGACGAAAAAACTTCAAGCTTGAGGCGCTGTGTTTGTTATATACTAAGTGTGGAGTGCTCACTTAACTGAAATTCTATATTTTTCGGATGAGCGCAAGTAAGTTTTGCGCTTCAAAAATGTTATAATAAAAAACATGTTAATGTACACGAGATCATGGAATAAAGATGATAAAACAATTACGTGAGCTGTAACACATCCAAGGTATAAAGCTGAAGGAAATCGACATGTTTGTTTGTATGCAGAAGTAATTCCAGGAATTTAACCCGTAAATTATGAATACATATTGAAGGGGAACAAAACTGTTTTTTCCCTGATACTTCACTCATACTACTGCCCCAAATTACTTAATGTAGTACAGTTTACTCATCCCATCCCATTTTGTATTTTTTGATAACAGTACTGTCTACCGGCTGTCTGTGCACACACCACATATTTCCATATCTAGATTTGCATCATCCTCAACAGTTGCGTAGTTCCGGTTCCAATGAATATTAACTAATGAAACCTACTTATTCTACTCCACAATTTTACTCGTTCCTCTCAGCTACTGAGCTAAATTTACAGATAAAAAACAGTATAAAATTTTGACTTACTCTCGTCCGTAGTTGGAGCGGACAAGATGGCACTATGTTTTTTCTTGACTTCCTCGACATTATTCTGTACCTTGTCTATCATTTCCCGTATCTCCTCCACCTAAATACAAGTTATTATTATCCACATATATAAATCCATTCTAAATACAAATATCTGTACAAGCTGAGATGCTTCCACTCTCATACATTTGACTTAATACTTTAAAAGACCATGTAACTCAGTAACACAATCAAATAGCGAGCTCTTGACTACTTGGATAATACAATTGAAGAAATTTTTCCATACCTCCGCGAAAAATTCATCCATGAAGCCATCCCGGCTTTCCACCGGGACCGCGACATCGTCGGGTCCACCGTCATCTTCATCGCTCTGAGCCTAAATTTCAAATAGTTTATGCAAGAACACATCTTTATTTCACATCCCACAAAAATCATATCATCACTCAAACTCCCTACAAGCTACATAAATATGTACACAGACTAGGAAACTTTAGGGAATGCTTTTGGGTATATAGCTTTATCAATTCTCTCTTCTCTCTTCCTAGTCTAAAGCTAAAAAGTAAAAGTAAACGTCGAGATGTATGTACCTAACATGGGTACATACATCTGGTAGATGTGGAAACTGGAGCCTAATTCGTTCAAATAAGGGTGTACAGAGTATGAATTTTTTAAATCGAATAGCGAAAGTGCGTCAGTTTCTGTATGATTATATTCCACTCCCGCTCCTTTTGGCTGTAGAAATGAACACAAGGCAACGCTACTGCTTATTGCACTGTTTCCACACAAAAGTTTAAAGTTCCGAAGGGTTAGTATCGAATAACATGATAACTTCTTTGCTTCCTTCACTTTGTGATGAAGAACAGTGGAATTTAGTAGTAGAATTGCATGCGTTTTGTATCAAAGTAATCATTTTCATACGCAGCCATCATTGCAAATTGCAAGTACCGAATCACACACAAAAAAAAATTTGAAACCAGAAGGGCTAAAATAATGATAAGGTCATCATAATTAGAACTTTGAAATAACGAGGCCAGACATGTCCGGGTGTCCTTACGCATACTATTTTTTTGTCCTTGCGCAGACACCCTTCGCCTGTGTATCTTTCGACAATACGCTATATGCCTATAAGGAGCCAGAGTCAAAATTTTGAATTGCTCTCTGGAGGCTGTCTACGTAGGTAGATAAATAATATATACCTATACATGTAGGTAGATATCTCTAAGCAGGTTGGTACACATGTATTCACAAAGTTTAAAAATACATACTAAAAAAATCTACAAATTATAGAACATAAAGTTTAGAATTAGACACGTTGCTTTTAGGTTGTGCACCACATAAAGCTTTAGTTGTTCTGGTATTACATTCCTATTTTATACATTTAGATTGCATGTTTAATTTCCAAGCATTTTGGCAAAAGGGCGTAAGTCCATTTGCATTTCAAGAAATTGAGATTAATGATCTAAACTTCTTTCTTACTTAAGAAGTTATTTCGAGCACAAAGTTTAAGGTCAAAGGTCACAGACACTGTTTTGAAAAACCCCACAAAGACAAAGACAAGCTTTAAGATTGTTTTATATGCCCCAAGCGCAAAAATTATGTGTCATATTGCTTGACAAAACGAGAAAAGTTCAATTTTTGACGAAAGTTAGATTACTATGTACTAAAGTGCTCTTTTATGCTATGTCAGACCTCTGTCAAGCAAAATATGATGAGCTCCAAATAGTGCAGTGCAGTTACTTTTGAGGTCCAATCAAGATCAAGAGCAGACAGACATAGGAGGGGTAGTTTCGGTTTACCTTTATCGACAATTTGTAATACGGGCATATAATTATATAGGGAGTGTAGAATCGTTGATACAATCCAAATGGCATTCAAATGTGAGGACTTAATTACACGTGCCCTCAGAAACATATCAATGTACAGACATACATAACTAACTCATTTTATAATCGTCTCAATCTCAGCTTTGGATCTTATCAGCTTTTATGTTGGTGAAAGTCTAAATAATTTTTCACGTGGAGCATACTTATACCTACTCATCGTTCCAAGAAAAGTGTGACGGCAAAATCCAAGGAATTCTCAGGCACAAAATTTCAGGCATAGTTTCTATGGCAAGAAACTCTACCAAACAGTTGTGAGTTCAGGGATTTCAACTTGAATTTGTATACATTTGATTGAAAAAAACATGGGTCTGCGGTTCAGTAGAGTGGACATCAAAATGTACTACAGTTGACAGTTCTGGTGTTGGTCCTGAGTTATCCACTTATAATTTATGTTGTTAAATACAGCGGAGGCTTATGTACAGGAGCGTAAGGACTGAAACCAGAATTACAATTTATAAAATTGTACAGTCAGTTTTGTCTTGAGTGTCGGTTTTTTTTGTGCACGTGTCGTTTATTATTCATTGAGATTTTTGCTCGTACTTACGCCTTAAGTATATATTCAGGACTTACAGCATACAAGACGTAAATGACACTAGAAGGACTGACATTACGACTCTGTTAGTACTCACGTCACTACGACCAGGTACATGTGTCAAATCACTAGCAGGAGGAAGATGCAGTTCTTATTAGAAAGTATACAAAGCCACAGTAAATAATAGCAGCACCGGGAAACTGTCAACGTTGATTCTCGTAGATTGTAATTTGGCTCGTCTTGGTGGGTCAGGTCTTCGATTTTTAGGACGCATTGAATTATTCCATGTAAATGAAATCATTAGTTCGGACGTTATGACATATTACAAAAAAGATTTAGTTTTAAAATATTTAACGGCATAGAGAGTCACCATCTTTGATTTTTATCTTTTTGATTGACACAATATTTGACAGAGAATAAATAAAAAAAACTATCTTTAAAAAAATCCTAACTAACAAATCCTTTTTTATTTTCGATGTTTCATTTGTGTCTGCTTCATTTCTCAATTATATAGTTGTCCAGACCCTAGCACTGGTACTGACTCCAGCAAAACGCAGTCTGAAGTAAAATATATAAGAATAAAAAGAAATGTGACGCAAGTTGGCTATAAAAAACTATCTTGACATGTTCAAATTTTTCCTTTGGAAATATCTGAAGTCACAAGTTGAAAAAAAAAGTCAGCGAAGAACGAATAAACAACTGGAAGAAAACAATGAAGTGAACTCAAGTTGAAAAAGACCCTGTCATGCGTAAGAAAAAAGGTGATCTTTCTCCGAAAGAAAGTTTGGTCGGAGAAAGGTTTCGGACTTGATTCAAATGCTATTTTACCGGAAGTTTAAGCGAAATCAAAGGTGGTTGCACTGCTGAAATCCTCAACGCATCCCCTCTACCAAAGTGTACGTATGCCCACAAATATTATATACTTTGACCAAAGTGTACACACATAACGTCTAGAAACTGACATGATAAATGGGTACAATATACGAGCGTTACATATTGCACATACTTGCATACACCCATGTGTATACAATGCGAGAGATGGGAAGTTTGGTAAGATCCATAAAAATGTTGTATTGCTGAGGTGAGTCGTGGTGGAATTGTGTGCAGTTAATATGTAAGCGTCCATTCGCCCATCCTTACGTAAATATTGAAATGTCAATTAGTTTCAATAGGTATAGGCGTATTACATAATACTCTCACGCTTGGCTTGAGGCAGGCGGCAAAGTGTTATTTACGTATTAAATTTCGTACTGTGTACGGCACTGTACGGACTTTCAATAGTAGTTTTAATTGTGAAAAACCAATTGAAAGAGATATCTATCTGAACAAGCTACGACAACGACTACAACTTCCTTACGCAGAAATATTAAATTTTGTGCACAATATAGCATAACTAGTGGTTTATCCTCATACTAATTCTTACATCGAGACTAATATAATACTTTATATCCTCAAACTAATTCGCACACAAAGTATCCTCCTCAGACCCAATGTAAGTGTTAGTAACATGAATTATCCTCGTTCTAATTTTTAGAGGGACCTCCTTATAATAGTACAAAAAAAGGGAGTAGATATTTCAACATTAAAAAAACTGGAGCATTTGATCGAACTAGACCCCACGTGTTACGGCGGTAAAGTGCAAATTAAATATTGATTGACTCTGGGGTTGATTACATGGGTATTCGATTCCACCATGGCATTTCTACTTAGTCAACACTTTGTCTACATGAAATTAATAATAATATAATTGGATGCGAATTTTGAGCAAAAGTATAGTAGGGGTATTATTGTTGTTATTATTCCATTTCGTACGTTAAAGTAAGTAGACAGTCAAAAAGGTTCAGACACTGCAGACAGAATGTAAACAGGGCATGAATATATGACATGAATTAAACTCAACCACAGAAATATAGGGATGGATTAGAATTCAATGTCGTCCACTGCTAGATCAAATAGTGCTGTACTGTGCTGTGTACCGTAGTACTTTGTACATTTCATTGTGTACGTACACACAAGCAACCAACATCGAACCCACAATGTTCCCATTACCCTTGAGACAGTTGAAACTAAAAAGATTGAGTAAATTACGACGACTACACTACGCGGCATGTCCATCATATATCATATGTCTATCCTCACTAGATATATTCTTATCCTAGAAACGAACAGTGATGCCAGCTGCCTGAATGTATAATTTATTTTTATTTTCTGCAAGTTCAAGTTCACTTTAAACAATCTAACTTGACCTTAATCTTTAAACCATTTTGACAGTCCAATAAAATTCTCTGTTGTCAAACATTAGTCCTAAATTCCTAAATATTCCCTTGTTTGAAGATCCCCACATTTTATTGCATTCACATGATTTGTTTATGGCTGAACACACACACACTGACTGTGCTTATACATGTTCCCTATCGCCTGTCGCCGTGACTAGATACCTTCTTCGCTAAAGCATTAAGTAGCTTATTTATTAATTAAAACATTAACTAACTTACCTAATATTAACGATGGTAGGGACTCAACCTATGTATTTTTCACAAGACTACGACGCTGACAAAAGTAGCCGTTGTGTATGTAACGGAAATCAATGAAGAATTGGGCAACATTTACAAAATACAAACTTGACAAATATTAAATACATTATTGTACTTATTAAAAAAGGAGCAATTAGAAGTTCTACAAATAATTCGTAATTTGGCATTAAATTTGAATAATGATACTAGTAACAAGAAGTTAACATGGATTGAAACCCCAAAGTTGTATTTAGGTTATGTTAGTTTTTAGATTAGTTTTCTAGCGAATGTCAAATTAAAATGTACAAACTATTTTGTGAACTCAAACTGATAATGGATTTTTAATTATTAGTTTTTTCCATTACTTTTTATGATGTGTTGGTTTTGTATGTATAGCATTATCAGAATAAACAAACGTTGTCCCCATAAGCCGTTAACCCCGTCTGAGAGTGGATGGACAAGGGTCATTTTACCTGAGGACTTAAGTAAGTAATTAAGACAGATGGGCAAGGTGTTCAAGCAATTTCATGTACCTGCTACCAAGTACACAGGGCAGGGTTTGAACACCCTGCTCATCTGCTTAGTTAAAAAAAATCGACAATACGTTGGCACTATAACAGTTACATGCGGAAATGGCTGCTATCATATATATATATAAGAAGGTATATATAATTAGGTGTGACTAAAAATGAATAATTAGCCAGTAGTTAAGCATGCTTGGCTAAAATAATATTCAATGTCAATAAGGCTATGATTAGCCTACACTGGTTTTCCCCTTCCGCCTAACTTAATAAATTTACTTACAAAATATTAAAAAATAGGATAAAATTTTCTCATTATCATTTCAAAGAAACTAATAAAATTTGAACAAAAATAATGCCTGCATACAGAAATAACTAAGAACGCACGTTTTAAAATTTTGTATGTGGTTCACGAGTGGATGGCAAAATAGGGAGGAGGCTGCTGGCGACTGACTATAGTGTGTTAAACATAAGCGAAGCGGGAGAGGGAAAACTGCAATTACTTCTACCTATGGTAGCTATTTACTTCCTTCCAGATGAAATCATTAAATTTAAATGACTGACTCTACCTGACCTTTCTGCCACATAATTTTTATTGCCCAAAAAGGAATTTTTGAGCTGTAATAATTATATTTGGTATGAAAGAGAATAGACGACATACTCGTAACGTTTTAGAAAACGTACTTCTGCAATACAAATATAAATACAATATTACACCAAACAATGTAGGGCAAACAAGGAATAGTTTGCCAGCTATCCAGAAACTATCATCCTGAAGGATAATCTACTCCGAAACTACAGAAAATAAGAATCTGCCGGTTTCGGGAGCTAATTACGTTTACATATATTAAATACAATTTGTATGCATCCAATTCTCCATATAAACATCTATTAAAATTAACAATAATTATATAATGTTGCATCTGAAGGCATAGCATAATTTGCTGAATTCTTCCTAAGTAAACAAATATGAATAGCAAATAGAATTTGTCGCGAATATGAATTCATATATACATTACGTATATATGACGTAGTACGAAAAGGCTAAAGCTAAAATATTATGCTGGAATTCTATGAATATAGGAAACCCTAAGTATGGCTACTTAAAATCATTGGTAGAACCTGAGCAAAAACAACATGTAACCTGCATGTTTTGTGAAAAAAAACAAGGTTAAATAATTTGTCCCCTGAACGTAAAGTCATTTGACAGAAAATTATGATTCAAGCTAGAAGCGAATTTATCTATAGAAAAATAACTTATCCAATATGTGCAACTGATCATTAAAGATATCTAGAATTATGTCAAGTACCTTTAAAAATTATGAATTCATGCATGCTGACACCCAGAATATATTTAAAACTTAGAATGACTATTTCAGATATATCTTAACAGGATGAAACTCTCCAAAATTAAAGCACACAATTTAAAATACTTTGCCTTTCTCTATGAATTCAATTGCATGAACTATTTTACATTAATTATTCAGAGTTACACCTTCAAGGATGACGTTTCCTAAATGCAGTACAATAAAATTACGATTTAAAAGAATTTGCACGAAATATTTTAAACACATATGAATAAAAAATTAACTCATAGTTGAACATTTATACTCTCACCAAATTCTTAAGATTGAAATCCAATGAGAAATAAGGAATCTAAGCACAATCTCAGAGTAAAAACCCAGAAAGTGAATTCGCAATTTTAAGAATCCCAAATCTGGTTCCATAACCACATATATATTCAGTCTCTAAACTGAAGCGTGAATTCACAATTTTAGGGACTTACGATTTGGAGAATTCGATTTCCAAATCACAAGTGAAATCTGAAGTCTAAATACAAAATATTAGACCCCACACCAAATCCAAATCTGAGTTATACTTTGCATGCAGCATTCTAAAATTTACGAGGAGGAGATGAATTCATATGAAGTAGGTATGTCGAGCACATCCACCAAAAATATTATAATCACTCGTGAAAAGACTTGTAACAATTCTAGATAGCACAACAATGTGAAGAATAAAAGGTATGAATGTTATTTCCAATGATTTCAGGAATCAGAGAAGAGAGAAGAGAGTCTGGGGGGGAAAGTTGATGAGCAAGTCTTTGGCGAAATCGTACATATGCACGATGTGGTTTTTGTATAGGTGGAGAATTCTTTCTCCAAGTAAAAATCAAATGTCAAAAACTATTGACTACACTATACAATAATGAACTTAAGTGAAAATAGATAAGTGAAAATTACCGCTTTAAGGGCAGCCAGTCGGTCTTTGGTCATGGTTTAAGGGTCTCGGAGGCTCTTTCAGTGGCCTGGTCCGTCCATAAACCCTCACCCGACACGAACTACAGCTAAATCCGCCACTTGACCAGCACCACACCAAAAATCGATTTTCATTGACGACGACTTTAAGACAAGACTTCCTATATGGCCCAGTCTCGGAATCCACTACACGGAAATTCACAGTTCTTTCCTCCCACATTTTCCTTTCTTCCACTTTCACTTTGTCCCCGCCCAGCCCCTCTAGCACCCCCTTTTTTTAAACACGCCCCTCTAGCACTGCATTGCCGTCACTCGTCAGCCTACAACTATTTCATTTACCTGCCACATTTATTCTTAATTTTTAAATACTCAGAAGCATTTTAAGAAGATATTACTACTCAAAATCAAATAGTATCATTGTAAAATTTCAGGAAGGTGTACTCACGGATTTTTATTACATCAACGTAGTGAATAATTGGACGCGTTGACTCATTAATAGCATTGGTGGCTCAAACTTCTTTCCTTTCCGTCATTCACGCAACATTCAACTCATAACGTCCGATCGGAGTCCGATTTAATTCGCAATTTTTTGTTACTAATCAAAAAGTAAGGTAAGTAAATCTATTTTTTTAAGTTATGTATAAATTCTGCAATCGATTAGTGTATATTTCGTCGTAGATTAATTGAATTTGTTAGTGTAGTATTAAATTTTGTATCATGCCACCGGTTGAGCATGGTTGAAAAATCCTTTGATCCGTTGGGAAAGATAGCGCCTTTTCTGTATTTTGAGCTACAGTGGCCCAGAAGCATAAGTGTCGTGCCGTTCAGAACGTGTGGTGTGTTGAATGAATACGTTGAAATAGAGTAGAATAGTATACGTTAGTATTTAAACGTACTTTCGAAGCTGTTCTCGGCAGAGTCGGCGTGCACTCCGTTTATGTGGTGAATACTAGTTAGTATTTTTGTGCTTTATTTACTTTAACTATTCTTATTGATATCTATTGGTGAGTCGAAGGAAATTTCTTCATTACAATTTATTATATTTGAGTTAGATAAATAAGTATAATTAAATTTCGAGGCAAATATTAAGAAACTAGCAAGCACTAGATTCAGTCGGAAAAATTAAATGCGTGATTGAATTGAGGCGCAGAAGTTTGGTTTTGTCTCACAATTGCGTATCAGTTGTTTGTTAGTTATAGAGAGATCCAAATTTTGAAACATTATTTTTGATTTAGACTTGTCCGGATAACTTTCGCATCTATTAAAAATGGCTCAACAAGATGAACAAATGCCCACATTCAAGTGTGTCTTGGTCGGCGATGGTGGTACCGGTAAAACAACATTTGTAAAACGGCATTTGACGGGTGAGTTCGAGAAAAAATACGTGGCAACTTTGGGTGTCGAAGTTCATCCTTTAGTTTTCAACACCAATCGTGGGTCAATCCGATTCAACGTATGGGATACAGCCGGACAAGAAAAATTTGGTGGCCTCCGTGATGGTTACTATATACAAGTAATTCTACAATTATATTTAAATCCCATATTATATTTTATGAAGCCAAAAAATTAAAACAAACCCGTTTTTGTTTAGTGTGATCTTACATGATTGAATTTTATCTTATTTAATTCAAAGGGTCAATGTGCGATCATCATGTTTGACGTAACCTCTCGTGTTACGTATAAGAACGTCCCCAACTGGCATCGAGATTTGGTGCGTGTCTGTGAAAATATTCCTATTGTACTGTGTGGAAACAAGGTTGATATTAAGGACCGAAAAGTTAAAGCTAAGAGCATCGTTTTTCATCGGAAGAAGAATTTGCAGTACTACGACATTTCTGCAAAAAGCAATTACAATTTCGAAAAACCTTTCTTGTGGTTGGCCCGGAAGCTGATCGGTGATCCTAACTTGGAGTTTGTCGCTATGCCAGCATTGGCTCCTCCAGAAGTGACAATGGATCCTTCCTGGCTGACAAAGATTGAGCAGGACCTCAAGGTATGCATGATTTTGCGCTTATTTGCATGGATTATTCTACTAACGTAAAACAATTTGTGTGCAGTAACTTTATATGTTCGATATTGAATTTCGTATTATAGGAAGCTCAAGATGTTGCTCTTCCGGAAGAAGATGACGACTTATAAGCTGATTAGAATCGTAACCATTGAACACGTCAAACCTCTTGAACTGATATCGTAAAAGCTGTAATATAACATCCTATTTCATGGATGTTGGTTTTCGTTTTCGATTAAAATTAACTGTTTTGAATCCAAGATTTTCATACTTTTAATGCCTTAGTATATAGAATGAATAAAGTTGCTAGATTATTTCATTTGCTGTTTTAAAGGTCATTAATTATCCCGGCTTTAAAATTTTCTCATACAAAGTATTCAAGTTGATTGGTTTTTTGCCATGAATATATACTTTTCAGTGTCTCGTCTGTCTTTTTGTTCCATGGTTTATGCGTAATGATAAATAGTTATAACTATACGTATTTCAATTTATAATACTATACTATTATTTTTAAAAAGTAGCTCTAAGTAATTATTATAATGTGGGGTAAGGCTAGAAGCCGTAAAATTGTTGCTATCAAGAAATCCAATAAAATTGTGTTTTGAGAGTAAAAATTACATAACGAGTTGCATCTCAAATTTAATTATTGTCGTTAGAACTTAATAAATATATACTTGGTTAAATGCATTAATTGTTACCAGTCAGGCTGAACAGTACTGACAATAAATATAAATGAATGAATCGATACGAAAGGGCTTCATGGGCTATGGTAGAGCTACTCAATTACGCCTAAACGGTCCTAAACCAATAAAGTTCAAATCTCGTAACAAGCATAAGTATTCCATATCCACATTGTATCCAGTATGTGCCCTGTGGGGAGAATTTATCAAAATTTCACTCTATGTATGTACTTAATACATGCCAATTCTCTAAAACGAACGGACTATCGGATCACCCGGATGCATAACGATATTACGAACATCCATGTTACAACTTTAAGGAAAATTATTATATCTCCAGTTATGAAGTTATTTTTTTTTATTAAATATCTAATAAATGTAAAGTAATTTCTACATTATTATTAGTCTTGCGAAACCAATTTTGGTCGCTTCAGTACAGAATGGTCACGTACTGCCACACTTATCATGTAGTATCATTACCCTAACATCAATCAAATAAGGAACTGCGGTAAAGAGTTTCTAAGGAATAAATGCAGTCATACACCTAGACTTTGCCATAATATTACAATAAAAGTGATCATTCAACTTTCAAAACAATTTTAAAATCATATGGGTAACAAAAACTATTTATTGGAGGCGGCTTTCTTTGCTCTCTTTTCAACACCTTTCTTTCCTTCCAGAAGTAGACTACGGGCATCTTCTGTTAGATTAGGGAGGAAACTGGTCACCACGCCTGTTCCCAATGTTACGGAACCGTCCCGCAATGTGAATCGTTGACCTTTTTCGATAGCCATTGGTTTGAATAACCTTAACTCCAATCTAACACATTAAAAATAAGCACTTAGAACATTGAATTTACCAGCAACACATGGACGAATATAGACGTAATGTAAATAGGTAGACATAAAATTAAACTACTAAAACTGAAATCAGATAGTAAGTATACATACATACACACCAGAGACAAACAATACAAAAAGTCTTACGCAGTATCTTCTCCCGGCATCACCATTTCCTTCCCCTGCAAAGCAACTGAAGCTGGGCAATCCCAAGTCTTCGAATACATTTGAAGTTGGAAATGAGATGTAAAGGGTCGGGATCGTCCACCTTCTTCTTTACTCAAAACGTATATCTACAATAAAAATATTTAAAATTCCGAAACTTAATTTGCAACCTCTGAATACATAATACCTAAATTCTCGAGGTTCAATTGTAATAGTAATTGAGAAATTACTAACTTGGGCTTGCAAGTTATCGTGCATTTTTAGCGTTCCAGGCTTAACTAAAATCATTCCACGTCGAACTTCGTCACGCTTAATTCCTCGAACTAAAGCCCCTAACTGATCGCCAGCTTGGGCCTCTTCCAAAATTTTATGAAACATTTCCACTCCGGTTACTGTTGTTTTCACTGTTTTATGGTAACCGATTATTTCGCATTCATTTCCTTTCTTCAAAATTCCTCGCTCCAACCGCCCAGTAACAACAGTTCCTCGACCTATAGGAAAACATCGAGCCCGTGATATTTTAATCGTGAAATCAACTTTGAAAGTTTCACCCACAAACAATACACACTTCTAAATAATGCTAATTTATGTGCTGATAATTTATAAATCATACAAAAGCTAGAGATCTACAAAATCATACCAGCAATTGTGTAAACATTTTCCACTGGAAGCATAAAAGGTTTATCAAGGTCTCGAACAGGAGTTGGAATTTTTTCGTCGATCGCTTGAAGAAGTTCCAAGATAGTTTTTTCCCCTAAAAATTGAGCCCTGACGTTAGCTGTTAGCCCTCAGAATGTTTAAAAATAGGATACATTGCAAATATTGATGTAACTAACCTATTTCAGCATTTTTCCCCTCTAACGCAGATAGAGCAGATCCTTTGACTACTGTAACATTTTCTCCATCATAGCCCATTTCAGTCATCAACTCTCGGATTTCCATTTCAACCAACTCGATCATTTCCGCGTCCGCGGCATCAACCTAAAATGAATTCGAAGGAAATATTTTAGTACCTTTTTGGATTTTGGATCATCCTTGATTCATTTAAAGAATTTAAGTGCCACGTTAGAAGTATAGCATACAATTAGTAGGGATAACCATATTCTACAGATACGGTACTATGCGTAGTATTATATACGGCATATCGGTTACACTACGCATAACGTACATTTTACACAATACATAACCAAGGATCAACCAATTATATTTTGTACTTAACATATCTGTAAAAAACTCGAGCAATGTTCTATGAACTGAGGCCAAACCGATGTAAGCAATAAATTATATTATATCAGTTACGCCCACCTTGTTTATGAAAATTATAATATGCTGGACTCCTATTTGCTTGGAGAGAAGCAAATGTTCTCTTGTTTGTGGCATTACTCCATCAGTTGCTGATACGACTAAAATAGCGCCATCCATCTGTGCCGTGCCTGTGATCATGTTCTGGAATGTACACATAAAATTAAAATCATAATCATGGTTCAGTAAATAAGTGGTCGATTACATTAAGACATACTTCATAATATTGCAAAATTTCCAAATTCCGTTAAATTATGTAGATACGTAGTAACAATCAACATAATTACTTTAATATAATCCGCATGTCCTGGACAATCTGTATGTGAATAATGTCTGTTGTCAGTAGCATACTCAACATGAGCTACATTAATTGTGATTCCTCTTTGTCTTTCTTCTGGAGCGTTATCGATTTCATCGTAACGCTTAACTGAAGCCAACTCCTTTTCAGCAAGAACTGCAATAAAGGAACACGCAAGTCTGTAATATTATTAATACTGCCACAGTAGACAGTAATGCACACTTCTCTGATGTCTGTCTGCATTTATGGGCATTTAATTCAACTAACCTTTAGTTATCGCAGCAGTTAATGTTGTTTTTCCATGATCGACATGACCAATAGTACCAACATTACAATGAGGCTTATCCCGCTGATAAACCTTCTTCTCCGCGTAAAATCGGATGGAAGATAACCTTAAATAGTTAGATTGCTGAAAAATCATTAAAAACAATGTCACATGTTGCATGTCGTATGGGTGAAAAAAAATGAAAAGTTAAATAGTAAAATCACATATTTTTTCTTAAATATGACGTTGTAAACTTACTGGACTAAAAGCTGAGGGTAGCGGGCTGATATGACTGGCACAGTAATGAAAAGGTTTTGCTGCTGGAAATAGTATAATCAACAAAAACATTAATACTGAGTAGATGTATAATAAGTTTCAATTTTCGCATTTGGCAGTTAGAAATGCGAGATGTCGATTAGTAGTTCTAAAAAACTGCATGCAGCAACAATAAACGACGAATGCCGGAATGGAGTAGACAAAGATGAAAGAACATTGAACATGCAATTTTCTAGTACAAATAATGCAATAAATGCATTAATAAAATGCCACAAACCTGAACTTGTCAATCGGGTAAAAATTTTTAAAGCGGCCATTTCGTATTTATTATAACCACCCGATTTAGTTGTATAAATTAGTGTTTATAAAACTGATGAAATAACTGAAATAAATCCCGAGAAATGATTGAAAGGCTTTTCAATTTCTGCAAGCCGCCGTTGCGCTTACCAAGATTTGCAACTTTCAGAGGATGCCAGACAGTTAAATATCTACAACCCCTTTTGCCTAGACGAGATTAAAAATAGTAACAAAATCTTATATCGGTGGCAACCATTGCAACCAACTCAACTCGCTTTAATAGCTAGGCCTTTTAGTATTCGCAGAGATCTCACACTCATTTCAGAATGTTGTTAGGAATATATGCAAGGGCCTGGGCCTGACAGAGTTTGGAAAAGAGCGCTGAAATTCACGGAAAATAGTCCCACCGTAAAAAGTCTGCCATTTGAGTTCAGCCATGAAAAGAGCCCCAGCCCAGTGAGCAAGCAGTAAGCAGTAGCAGTAGCAGTAGCTGCAGCTGCAGTACTGCTCTATAAATACTTTAAAATAACAAAAAGAAGCATAGAGCTGACTAAGCATTGAGTATTTTATTTCCACTTTATTTAGTCGCCAGTTAGCAGTTTAAAGTTTAAACGAACGCGAACGATAAGAAATTAAGTTCGACTTGTAGCATAGTCGTAGTCGTCTTAAATAATAATTAAAACATTATTTTTGACTAATTGACTGCTGTGCAGTGATTCAATGTTTTTGTGTTTGTTCATTTCATTTTCGCTGGTTACCCTTGGCCGTCTTACTGACATGACATGACGTGATCTTTGAACGGTTAAACATTGTTTTTGCTGACTACCATTCTACACGAATGCAATACAATTCATGATGTTCTGTGTTGTGTGACTTTTGTGTGTTAAAAATTCATCAACTCCTTGAAGCTTAACTTATTATCCCGATTATATATATTATATTTATATGAATAATATAAGTCTAAACAAAGTTTTACATACAACTACTACATACATACTGACATCAAATATCAATATGTACTATTACCATGGAGTATGGAGCAACTAGTGAAGTAACAAACCCACAATAACGAAACGCGCACAAATGAAAGATTGAAGAAAGAAGATAGGGAGGAAGCCCGCAAGATTGGGTATTCAGTATTAATCAACTTTCCTCCGAAAGGAAGAGGTAGTCTACAGTACTGTGCTGTATGACTCTACACTTCTGCTTCAGTTTTTCGCTAGATTATTTAATCTGTAGATTTTACATCAATGCAATGCAATAATGGTCTAATTAGTAATTATTATTTGGGGTTTTATTTCTTTGATTCATATTTTAACTTGTACATACACAAAAGAGACACATAAAAATGTTTAATCAATCTTGAAAACAGTACTAGTAAAGATGTAGTAATTAGATGTAGTTGACAACTGCACACCTGCAAGACAAAGCACGATATTTCCTTACAAAATTCGTAAGACTCAAGACACACATATACAACATAGACTTTAGTTGTTGACCTCTGCGGAACCTTATATGCACTTTTAATATTATGTTGTTGACGTTCATATGACTGCGAGAGTGTAAGTATATAGGCATGCAAGTCACAAGTGGGTCGACTTTTGACTTGTGCTGTATTATCCGATTAACAATTAATATTTAAAATGTTTACGAGTAGTTGCTATTGTCAAAATTTGTCTATACGTCCTTGCGTTCCTGTATGAGTTATATATTCGTATTCATTTTTTTTCTTTTTAATTTGTAGCATGTGGTATTATTATTATTTGTTATTACTTGTGCTGTAGTTCTTATTGAATTCTTACATTTTGATTTGTGCCATTTGTGGTTTTAAGGCAAATGGACTATAGTGTTGGCATTGGCATTGTATAAACTGATAACTTGTTGACTCACACAACTACATAAGATTGAATAGAGATACATTTAAAACATTAATTTTCCTGATGAAACTGTATTGAACTTAATCTGTATTTTAGGACGGGGTTTCTCATAACCGGAAAGGATATATATTCGCTAGAAAAAGGCAAAGAACAATTTACTATGTAAGTATTTATTTATTATGTAAGTGTTTACAATAGTAGGTACGTGTCTTTAGCATTCCAGGAGTGCCGGACTTCTGATATCCGAGATTTCGACTCGACAAATGTAATTCAGAAGTAATTCAAACTATCACAATTAATCTTTTCAACTAGCACACATTAATCTTAATCATTTCTGTTGTTTGCGTTTTAGCAGATTTTGGATAGTTTCGTGGCCGTAGGGATTTGCGTAAACCATCCATGTGCCGACAAACAAATTAGACTAAAGCTTTAGTCTTCGAAAGATAATCTAAAAAGTGCTAGAAAAAATTAGTAATTTTACCGTTGTGTTTGTTAGTCGTTGTAATTGAAGACCTCATTGAACTTTAATTATGTTTCAGCTGTGTCAGCCGTATTTTTGTTTTCAGCAAATTATATTAAAGTTTAAACCCAACGTCAAAATAGTTCTCAGTGCACTACCTCGTTCTTTGTCAAAAAACTAAAAAGTTAGAATTAACTATTCTCGCTGTCAAAATTGTTGAAAAGTACGCCAGTTATGCATTCTTAAATAACGTCAAGTACTGATTTCTCTGCCCCCTCAACCTTGCCCTGTTTTACTATTATCTCATTTGAGTTGTGCAGCTTGCTCTTTTTTGTTTTTGCAATAACTGCCGTTATTAAATTAGCAATTATTAGGGATGGCTTGTTTTAAATTCCCTAGAAAATTGAGAATTTTGAAAGATGGGAATTTAAAGATAATTCTTAATATAGTCTATACTATGTATTCCCTAGATGGAGAGAATTCAAAAAACGGATTTTAGGGAATTAAAACGGCAATTTTAAAGATAGGTAGTAGCTATAGCGCACGGAATATGCAGTCTTTTTGGATTATAAAATTTGAGTTACATGTTGATAAAGCATGAAATGGTTTATCTTAAATCAGAGAGCTATTTATATATAAAAAATTAAACAAGGGACAAGCCAACCATACAAGCCCTTGCTTAATGGTAGCCATAACCATAACGGTAAGATTATGCAGTTTTTTGTTTTTGTTTTCTCAAATCTAAATGAAATTTTTAAAAAGTTGCTCCATTTCAACGAGTTTTATATGGTTTGAAAGCTCTTGAAAAATAGAAATTAGGTACCTACATATTTTTTTTAATTTCAGTACATTTTGCGTATATTTTAAAACTTGTATTAGTAATGCGTATTTCAAATGAATCAAACTATTTGCATTTAATTTAAAACATTTATAGTTTTGTAATATTTCAGATAATTCCCAAAATTCACAATAAATTCCCTGGAAAACTTTCAATATTAGGGAATATAAGCCGAGGGAATTCACAGGGAACATTAGGGATTTTGATCTTTGCGCTGCGCGGAAATAAAAGCGCATGGATTGAAAATTAGCCATCCATATTATTAGGCATAATTGCGGAGTACAATCTGGCTTTAGATATATACACTAGGGGTCCACAAAGAGAAATTAAGGTGTGAAAATGAAGAAAAGAAAGAAATACTTGTGCAGGAAACGTTACCCTTTTATTAATATTATAGATTGATATTTATAATTTTTAAAATAATAGTTAGGAGTTCAGAGTATTCTTGTGGTAAGTACAGTTGTGGTAGTTTTTAAAGATTAGGTTAAAACTGTTTTTTTTCTTCTACCTTGGCTGGGGGTGGTTTTTTTTTGCCCTTACATTTTAGGTATAATCTAAATATAATCGATTGCCTATATACTTCGTGGCGCATTCTGCCCAGAAGCCTGTCGCCCTTTTGTAAAGCATTTTTTTAAATGGGAGAAATCGGAATATTATGGGCATTAGCTAGAATAAATCGGACGATAATACCTCCTAGCCTGCTTTTCCATCCAAAGTTTGGCAGGTAGTTTACTGCGTTGTTGATTGTATTTTGTAGCCACAATCCCAGCCATCGAATTAACAGCTCCGTTCACTGCTAATTGAAATTATTGCACCCAAAGTATAATAAATAATAATTTATTCATTTAGTCGGTTTGGACGCTTCCTGCAAAGCGTTGTTCAGATATTTACGTGGATATGACTTACAAAAAAACGCTTACAATGTATGCTTAATTAATTTTTTAATAGCTGCCACCAAAATGATGACCCCAGCAAAAATATTGGAAAATCTTCAGCCGGGTCAGCTTCCAACCCAAGTAAACAAAACAATTCTTCATGCTGGCAAAGGAGACTTCCCAAAATATTGCCCTGGGACGAAGGTAACATTTATCGATAATTAAAACGGGTTTCAGTAATTATTTTACTTTATCCTGGTGCTGACGCTGTGTCTCAGTACTAACAGTCCGTTTTAGTTTCCGTAGTTTTAATAACCGACGAGAATGGTGATAATTCTTCTAACGCTGTTTGCTTTTCAATTTTACCAGGTCACTTTTAATTTCATAACCACTTTGAAGGATTCAGAAGCTGTGATAGACAACACAAAAAATATGGAAAAGCCCATGGAACTTCTTCTAGGGAAACAGTTTAAGCTAGAGATTTGGGAAGCAATGTTGAAAACCATGGCCATCGGGGAAGTTTCAAAGTTCAGCGTTCCAAAAATTGTAAGTCTTTTCTTTAGTAAGGTTTTACCTTTCTGAGCTTGAATCTCAGTAACCAACTTCGACTTTGGTGATTGAAAAAATATTAAATTTTAAATGTCGTTTATTAAAGACCACGAATAATCAGATTCAGGTGCTAAATATTAGGGTTCCAATGTCCCCCATCAAGGGTAAAAAGGGAGAGAAAGGTGTTAAAAAGTACAAGTTGCGCCAGCTGTATTTTCCACAAATATGAACCGATTCGAACAAATATTTTTGTGAGGGGAGATCAAGCAATAATACTAGGTTTGTTTTATAGCTTTAAAAACTGGCGTCAAAAATAATTTAAAAAATTTTTTAAATTCTAAAATTTTAAGTTTTGTTCGGTTCTATAGCCTTTTGTTAAAGAGCAAAAAATCTTTTCAGAACTGCCGCCATTTATTAATATATGAAGGTATATACTTGGTACATGTGAACCTGTGAGTTTGGTTTCTTAAAATTTTGCTAATTTTGGCCAAATGAGTAGCCAAATATGAAACCTTAATCAGTTTAAAAAGGGTTTAGATGTTATTTTACACCGTTTGTAGCAAGTTTGAAACCTTGCGGAGGAAAATTACCAATATTAGAATTTTCAAAATTTTGAAAGTTTGACAATTATTTTTGGCGCCATTTTTCCAAATTTTCAAAATTGTTGAAAAGCCCCTGCCCCTTACCATTTTTGCTCGACTTCACCTCAAAAACAACTTTGTTTAAATCGTTTCATATTTGTGGAAAATACGGCTGGCGGAATTTGTCTCATATTGCACATTCTAGCTCCTTTACCTTACTTTTTACGCCTGTTGGAAATTGAATCCCTAATAGGTCAGCTTTTGAATATGATTATTCATGGGCCTCAGTAACCGACATTCTGTCGTCGAGGTAGGTTATTGAGATTTAACCTCATTTAGGTTTGGTAAAATTTCAAGCTGTGCGTTCTGCACTGGAATGTCGCGAATGTAGAATTATCAATTTATTGAGCCGAAGTAGAACTTGTGGAACATTGATGCATTGCACGTTGACAGCACACATGTAACTTAGCTAGGTATGTACCTACAAAACATTGTGTTAGAATTTGATTTTAAATATTCATACTTTAATACTTGGTCTATTGCAGTTTATAATTAACTACCCGATGGTATCCAAAGCATTACGCGATTGCCAAAACCCTAAGGAACATAAAGTGGAGCATCATTGTTGTGGTATGATGAATCAGGGCTGCGGTTATCAAGACTTGGATAAGCTACTTGAAGTTCCCCAAGATCTTGACTTCACGTTTGGTGGGTTATACTTATAATATTTCCGTAGAAACTGAACGTTGTTTTACCATTCGATGTTGGTACCCCACCGGGTCTAGCGACTTCTCTGCTTTTAGTTTCTTTACAGCCTCTTTTAGCCATGTGATAGCTAGTATTTCTTGTTTAATTCTACTTTTTTTGTTTTACACTTGAACACTTGCCCGTCTCTTTTATTACGTCTATTTGCTTTTGCTTATGGGTCTTTAACTTTTATATTTTTGTTCAGTGATAAACGAGGTTTTTTGTCGCTTCAACGTTTTGAACTGAACGTAGTATGTAGTAAAGTTTTGAGTCCGAGCTACTTTCAGTAACCAATAAGAAAGCTTTGGAATCTATGAATATGATGGCCTACATAAATTAGGATAACTAGGAAATTAGGAATGCTAAGGTAGTAGGTACGATAAGGGAGCTTGCAACAACTTGGGGGGGGGGGGGTATTACTTACGTTATTTGGGAGGGGACGGAGTGCAATATAACTATGAATAACAAATAGAGGGTACGGGTAAAAAAACCGTAATTTTCCATAACATTATTGTTGCCAGCTCCTTAAGTTTCAGTCCAACGGTCAAGGAGTGTAGTGCTCTATTTCTGTGGTTATTTTTTTGTTTATTAGTTTTCTTACAAAATCCCTTATAATTGGTCTAAGATTCAAACAAAATGTACTCAAAATGTATCCCTTACAACCGAATTATCCTGTATATTAGTGGGAACCGATAAAGGGTTATTTGAATATAATGGATTATATCCGGACAATTTTAACATTACCAGCAAAGCTGGCCAACCTAATATTGTAAAGACTTTTTATGCGGTTTTCCTATATATGTGTATCGCTTATAACCCAATTTGACTATATGGAATTGTCCGGACCCACAATCATACCTAGTCGGACTTGAACCGGTACCCTAATCCTGACCCAAACACCCGGGTCACACAAATTGCGGAATACTATATATACAAAGATAAATTTATTCAGTGAAGGGTCTCAGATTACGAATTAACAATTTTCAATAAAAACCGTTTGAACATCATAGAAATCGTACATAATTGACATGTGCTATATTATATTTAAAATGTTAAATTTTTCTCAACATGCAGAAGTGCTGGACGTTCAAAATTTGGGTGAGTATGAAAGAGAGGCATGGCAGATGACCAATGAAGAAAAATTAGAATCCATTCCTGTACTTAAGCAGCAAGGCAATGATTCATTTCAAAAGGGTGATATTGCAGCAGCTACAGCTACATATCATGAGGCCATTGCAAGGCTGGAGCAGTTAGCACTAAGGTTTATACTTTATTTCACGAACAGATAGTTTTTTTTACCAAAGGATTAAAATAGCTGGTTCGGGTAGTGCTGGGCCCTGCTCGCCTCGGCCCCACCGTATTAGGCCCCGCAAGGTCGGGTCCCTCTCGGATTCGGTTCCTGCTTGTGGCTGGTCCTGCTTTATTCGGTCCCACTATTTTTAAATTGTTTGTAATGAATATATACTGCGAAATTTAACTGCGAATGTTAGCTGTGAAATTAATTCCTGCGTTTATCTATAAGAGTAGTTATTTCGTGGACGTGATGACGTTAAAACCAATCCATTGTTGTTCACTCAAATCTTTACGGTGCATGCCTTGCACAAGGATGGATGGTGTGTTGTTGCGTTTGCTTTGTTAGCTTATAAAAAAACTGAAACTTATGAAAAATTCTGGTCTACTATAAACAGCTTAGAGCTTAGTTCATGCATAGATCATGCACTACCCACAATTTTGGTGGATAGGTAGGGGGGCAAATGTCTGTTCCGATGTAATTACGTTCAAAGTAGTTGCACTAAGCATCAAAAACTAAAAAACTAAAATAACTACTCTTATAGATAAACGCAGGAATTAACTTCACTGCTAACATTCGCAGTTCAATTTCGCAGTATATATTCATTACAAACAATTTAAAAATAGTGGGACCGAATAAAGCAGGACCGGCCACAAGCAGGGACCGAATCCGAGAGGGACCCGACCTTGCGGGGCCTAATACGGTGGGGCCGAGGCGAGCAGGGCCCAGTACTGACGGTACCAAATAGCTACTTGGTTAATTATTATTTATTTACCAAACTACTATTTTTTTTAGATAAGTAGTAATTATCAAATTTAATCAAATGTGCTCGTACCGTAGAGAAAAACCAGGAGGACCAGAGAGCCAGGAGATCGATCTTATGAAGGTGCCGTTGCTGTTAAATTATGCTTTTTGTCTCATGAAGTCAGCTGAATATTACACTGCATTAGAACATTTTTCTACTGTTCTTAAAATTGATCCTTGTGAGTTAAACGTCATTTAAAAGCTATGAAACTATGTAAGAGCAATTTTAGATTACTTTGTCTTGCAAACTATCGGTGTGTAAGGGGTTCCAATTTCAGAAAGAAATGTCTTTTTGTAGGCAACGTTAAAGGATTCTTCAGGCGAGCTAAATGCCATGGATTTGTTGGAAATTTTTCGGAAGCAAGTGTGGATTTTGCGAAAGCTCTTGAACTCGATCCTAGTATTCAGTCTAGTGTTACAGAGGAATTAAAGAAGTTATCATTGGAAGAAAAAAGAAGGGATGAAAAAGATAAAAGTTCTTTTCAGAAAATGTTTAAATCTTAACCACAGAGTCCTTTCTTCCTTTCCCGTATGGATTGTAATTCATGTATTAAGTGCTTAGTGGCTAAACTTGAAATTTTCAAATTATTCTGGTCAACTTCGTGGATTATTGTAGTTCCTTTACCGAAGTATGCTTCAAGATTAAATTCTTTCAAGTTATAAAAGTAACATGTAGCCAGCTCTATCACTTGAGTGATGTCCTGTTATGTTTTAAATATTCTTCTTGTTCCAAATTTCTATATGTTTGAAAGTGTTAATCGTGCAATTGATTTAGCTTAAGAAAATAATGCTAGCCTAGTCATAGTGGTCAACATTATGTATCATTTATTGGCGTTTCTGTAGAAAAATATTTGGCGAGGGGCCATTATCATTAGGATCTTACAGTATTGGGTTGTACGTACAAGAGTATTCTGTGTTGCCACTAAATAACCAAGGCAAGTCTTTCCTCATACCTGTAACAAATGACATACTTTTATATCACCGCAATAACAATATCAGTGCATTAAACTAGTCCTTAAGTGTGTTTTTCTGTTATTCTAAAGCCGTCAAAGTCACAATATAGGTATGCTATTAAGTCTTTAACAACCTTGGATTATATTAGATAATTATTGAATATAACTAGTATTACTGAGATGTTTTGGTAAGATCGTGCATTTACATCACATAAGTTTACTACGGTGCTGTTTTATTGTAGTGCAGTAAAGGCTTTGTATTCCATCCTGTTCTGATATTGTTCTCTGCTAATTTGAATGTGTAGATTAATGTTTAAATACAATATTTGACGATAGTTTTAAGGTTATTTAACGATATTTACGAAGGTTTTAAGAATTATTATTATTATTGCTGGGTTTTTATTTCTTCCATTTTTCCAATTACAATTATACATACACAATGACAACACAAAACTGTTATTGCCCTCGAAAACAGTACATTATGATACAGTATGATTTTTAAACACCTTAACTGAAATTGAGCATTTAGTTTTATTAGAGTATGACTGGAGGTGTATAATGTTTCATTTATATTTATTAACATAGTATAATATACAAGAAAATAACCGTCAGTAAATATTTGCGTACAAATTATGTTTTTGTTATGTAAACGCTGGAGCTACTGCGAAGGCGAAGCGATGTTTATCATCTATTATCTAACCCAAACCCACATAGTATACACAATATGCGTATACTTCTTCCATTCTTTTAGCATTGCATTGCTTACCTGAAACTAGCTATTTTTCTAATTAAAATTATTGGCAGCTGCGCTAACACTGCAATCTGTCAACACAAGGTAAAACTTGGCCGTAACAGTGGATGGGTTTTTAGCGTATCTATTATCATACTTACAAGAATGGAAAGGCTAAAATTATTAATGACTGGAACTTTGAGATTATGTGGCAACAATAACGGTAACTAATACATCCCGAGGTATTAGCTTAAAATTTGAAAAACGTAGTACACTCTTTCAAATGTGTGCAGGTCAAGTACGAATATTTTAGTAGGAATTGCATTTTACAAACCAAGACTAAAACAGGTTACTCTTTGAAATATCTCCTAGAAGAGCGACATTTTGAACAATATCGCAACCCATCTCATTCCGCCTCTTTTAACTTCCCAATTAGTAACGTAGGAGCGAAAAAATAAATGGAAAAAAATGTATAGAAATGGGAATAACTTATTTATGACACACAAATATATCGAGGGTGAAGTATCAAAATGGTTTGCTTCCACTTTTTGCTAAAAGCAAGTTGGTTTCCTTCCATTTTTTGTTAAAGGCAAAATGGTGTCCTTCCATTTTCAGCTGCAGACAGCCTTTTGGAAGGACACCATTTTGCCTTTAACAAAAAATGGAAGGAAACCAATTTGCTTTTAGCAAAAATTGGAAGCAAACCATTTTGATACTTCACCCTCGATATATAACTACGCAGACTCTAAGTTTCTACCTTAAATTCTTCCGCGATTAAAGAAAACTGAATTAAGTGCGTACTAACTTATAAATTAGAAATTATTCAAATTTTCTTATTAAAGAAGCCAAACGGAAAAGGATAAAAACTGAAAATTCATGACGCAAGTAAAATATATTTAATATATTTGTAGCTTATATAAAATCAAGTAGTTCTGATTTCTGTAGAAATGTATTAGCTTTTATAAATCATAAGCAAGTGACTGGATGAGTTGGCTGAGTATTTCCTTTTCTTCAGTTGTGTAGGAGCTTCTTGAGTTTAAGTATTGTGCGTGTTCTCGTGCATTGATGACGTTTTGGATTCTGTCTGGCAAAACCTGTCTCGTACTAAGCGTTTCTTGTAGAATATTCGCACTACTTTCTAGCACCGACTCCAAATCTCGAATATCATCTGGGTCTAGTAAACTTATTAAGTGGCAAACACCTAAGCAAACCTACGACACATAGATTAAGTCAATTGTACAGAAATTAATGTTTTAACTCTTGTGTATACACTGCTGATAAACTGAGACCTAATGAGGCAGCTCTGGAAATAATCATCTAAAGAAACCAATTGGTGTATTCTAAAAACAGCTGCATTTGTAAAAACAAATTAAATGTGATATTTACCTCCATTTGTAATTTTTCAACTTGCGTTATTTCTGTCGGCCGCAAATCTTCAGAAACTTGGAGAGCTTGCAACATTCCTTGCCAAGCAACAAAGAAGAAGTTTCCATACAACGAGCGTTTTTTAAGAGTTGTTAGAGTGAAAACACATTGGTTTCGTTCTTTATAATTTTCACTCTTGTATACCACTTTTGCCATGTGTTTTAACACGGGTGGCTGAAACAGGAACAAAATAATGTCGTTCAATTTATGTATATCCTGGCATTAAAAATTTGAAATCAACATATTTTTTTTGCATGCATGACCTACTAGAATGTTAGGATGAGTCAGAAGTAAGGGCTCATTCTGAAGAATCATTCCCATAGCATGAGAAGCATTCCAGCGAGCCTAAAATAAAATATGAAAAATACAATAATACATAATCAATCTCAGAATCTAACTTATAATGCAATAGTTAAGTGCAATTCAGGTTTAAGCAATAGTCCGACGACTAGTATATTAGTATATAAATGACACACCTTAAAATCATTGCCAGATCCGATCTGTTTTAGTAAAACATTTACACTTTTCCCGACCACATCATTATCACCACTCAGCTCAAGCAGGTGTAGTGGAGCCCATCCCAAAAGATTACCAAATGCTCTGTGTGCATTGTAGCGAATCTATTATAAAAGTATAATGCTTTTGGATTCCTCAAATACAAAAACGAGAGATCCATCGTCTTTGACACAAATACAGTTTTTGATGAAAAATCGAGTGCAATGATGATCATTTAAAAATCCAAAATAAACGTACCTTAGCTTTGTCTTGAGCACAATCGAAGCACAGTTTGCACAGCCGAAAGAAATCTTTATCGCTAAAATTAGGTGGAAACCTTCCCTGGTGATAAAGTAGTAAGGACTCTGTGAAATTTCCCAGGCACCAAGCAAACGCTCCTCGAGTAGACAGATCCCCTACTCCAAGACTTTCTTCCATAACATCTAGTGCGTCCAGCAAGAAATGTTCATCCTTTTTTAAAGTGACAGAAATCAGGAACAGATCAAGGAGGTTTCATAACTTTTTCAATAAATTCAAAGCTTTCTTTAAACGGTTTATTGATAGTGCTTACTAACTCAAGTCATACACCAATCCTTTTACATGTACAATTTTTGAGGAAAAAACTCACTTCTGCAAGCAAACGGTGACCAACCAAATGAGCAATGCACCGACCGCCTTTGGCTCGTACTGTATTTCGATCATCTCTGCACCAGCTCAACACTGAGACAATGCAAAACCTTTGCCTCTCCACCTTGGTTAAAAATGCATACAAATGAGTTCAACCTAGTAAATTTTACTAGATACATAGTACACATAAAAATGAATATTACGATTCACACTAATTCACAGTTAAATAAAGTAACTTACAGGAATTCGATCAAATAAACTAGATCCAAAGGCCGCGAAGCAATCTGCAATTCCCTTACGAATATTCATTATCTCAACATTCATAAGCTCCGGTGCAATATCGAAAAATAGGTCCCAAATGTAAATAAAATCGAATACAAACTTTTCATCTACTAGTTCACCTATAAAGCATAAAAAATACAGATAATCATGTCATTTTCGGGTACCAAATTTTCTATAGATTGTGTACAAATAACGTAATTACTGTAATTAAGTTATGTATTCTTACTCTGATCTGTGTATCTGGATACAGCCATTGCCATTTCAACCATGAACTGTAAAGTCTGGCAGACAACAGTTACTTTCACATCAAAAAGTTCTTTCTCTTTTTGATGAATAAGGAAATTTTTGAGCTCCATACTAAAATAATGTAACAGTTGTTAACAACAAATAATGCCAATTTTCTGGAAAAAAAAACTAGTATCGGCTTAAAATTTTTAAAACGAATGAATCCTTTAATTATGTGACTCTCACAATTTTGAAATAATGCAGGGTACGATGGATAAGATATATATGGACGACTTTAAGCATATTAAACTATCGAACATAAACACTTTGAAGTAATTTTTTGTCAAACTGGTGATCAATTCAATGTCGAGTAACACAAGCTCATTTGACGTTTTCAGGCTCTCCGATCCAAGGGTAGCTGCCGTCATCCAATAGCTCAAAAACGTAATAGACTTAATGGCTATACGAGAAACATACACTGCATTTTGCAGAGAGTCAGAACTGTGTAGACTGAGTTCAGATGAAACCCCGCCATGGCGGCACAAAATATCACGCTCGAACAACACATCCAAGTCTCTACCCGAAAACTTATTTTGATTAACGCTAATTATTGCTAGTTTTAAAAGATAACGCCGTTGAATTCGCAGAGGTCCTGCAAAATTCAACAATTATATAATTAAAAATAAGCATGTGGATGAATACATTCTAAGGAAGCATGGTATTTTATGTTGTACATACGATGCTGTAACTGATGGCCGACAAAATCGACTAAAGTTTTAAATACGGAGGAATGAAGTCTAGGGAAGGGACAAGACTCTGCAACCTGGACTAGAACAGCAGAAACCTAAATAAGAATATACAATCAACGATCAATTGATGTCGCAAACTCTCAAAACATGTTTATATTTATTATGTTCCAAATATTAAGCAAGTTTCTCTCACCAAATTACAATCTATGCGAGGCAGTTCTTGATCAATAACAGCAGTTAACGTATTTAAAATGTCTTCCAAAGCAAACGCCATTGTCATTGAGAACGCGGTGTAAGTAGCAGGATGGTTTCTTATTCATTAAACAAGAAAATATAGTTGGTAGCTTCGAAGTAGTTATACATATTATATAATTACTGAAAATATTAGTAATCGTATTTAAGGAATGCCGAGCTTTAGACAATGAATTTGTAAAATTATACTTACTGAACATTTTTACTTTCTGCAAACCCAAGGGTTGGTTTTGCTTTTTGGACAGCTTTCATTAGTACATTAATTACTGAATTGTACGCAATATAAACACTAGTTCTCAAATCACGATCAGTCTCATTTAGTCGAAAAATCTCCATCAAACTGTAGTTACTTGGTCCTTGTTTCAGAACAAAAGCGGAGAAAAAGCTGTAGCTATCCTTTGCTGACAGTAGCTGTAATTATTTACCACTCTAAAGCAATGCTATACAAACTTATGCCAAGTCAACAGATAACAGCATAATATGTAGTTAGTTGTAACACAACATTCTTTTAGGAAAATGCTCATCAAAGGCATTGGTGAGTAGCAATAGTTAACTTACATCACACAGCGCCATCAAAACTTCGCATGCCACTGAACCAAGCTTGACACCTTTAATTATTGTCTGGATATTACAAAGAAAAAAAAATGAAATACATAACAGAACTAAATATAAAATGACATTAAGAAGTAGTGATCATCAATTATGGTAAAAAGTTGCTTAAAGTTTGAACAATGAAGCACATTTCTCACCGTTTCAGCATTAAAAAAATAATTTTCTCCTAAATTTAATAGCTGCTGTCGGCGGTCGTAGAAGATTATATACATCTGCAAAAATATTATAAATGAAATATAATTTGTGGATTGGACCCAACAAAACTCGTGAAACATTATTAATTGTATACATTTTACAAACTTAATACTTTCCGCTTGAATAAATTGAAACTAAAATGAAACATCTCACGGAAATGCATATTATACAAATGCTTGCATGTTTGTAAATTTTAAAGTTAGTTAACAAAAAATGTTTTGCTATAACTTAAAAACGTCAACGTCAGTACCTTTAGTGCACCGACGAGGTCTTCTATACGATTGTTCCATTGTATGATATCGACTTTCTTCAATGCTCGGACCAGGTCATACAAGGTAGAACTAATACTTTCATGTATTTCATTTGGCGCATTTTCAAAAGCATATCCAAGTTTCGAAATGACTTCGGTAATTTTAACATCCAGCGCATTCATCTTGATTTAGTAGTTTCAGGCAGAGCAGCCAGTATTTTTTGTTTCTGAAAATGAGTTCGGTAAAAAATATGGAACTATGAATTATAAGGTTTAAGCTAGACAAATTCAGTCAGTGATCTTTGACCATTTTTCGTCGTTTTACGACGACTTTCGGATCGTACTTAAAACAGTCAAATTTAGACTGGTTCTGGTTGACTAAAACATAAAGCAGTATAATTTCAACTGGAAATGGTTTTTCCGTCGCCTGAAAGTGGTTGAATAACAACTAAAAACAGTTTTTGGGTGTTCAAATGAACCTGACGCGCATACCTGTTTCCCTGATGCGAGTGAATCTTTTACTACTACAAAAAGCGTACAAAAATTAGTATTTTGATCTATGGGTTTCCAATTCTACCTTTCAGTTTGTCTACAGTAACAACCTAAAAATTACACCAACTTTACAACCATGAAACTCGCAAAATAAAGGGTGGCCCGATTTTTCTGTTCATTTAGGAAGAAAAAACAACATATTGTTTTGTAATGAAGTTTAAAGGGAACTGCAAGACAGCCGACGAAATTCGGAAAAATCTACCCGACGGTCGTCGGGTTACGCAAAGAATGAAAACTACACATCGCTGAAAAGGGTACCCAAACATTTTTACTACAAGATGCTGGTCTAAGTAACATAAACTTGTTAGCAAAATACTTTCTTATCATGGCCGCATTGCTAACAATATATTATTATACAGACGCAGATCTACGGTTTCATTCCATACTACTTACATAATTTGAAAGTATTTGACTATCTTAGTTTTAGACACAATATTTACAGTTAATCGTACCTAACCGACATGCATTCAGTAATTCATCGAATTGCATTTTATGGTATTTTTAGTAATTAATAAAATTCAATTTAACAGTTCAAACAAAGACAAGGCGGCGGTGTTCGTGACTCAGTCAGTTCAGTCACTTTTCCCAGTTGCCAGTTCACGTTCGAGCACCTTCAAAATCTACTTTTGCGGTTAAGTCATTCTATAATTGTATTGTTACCGTTTTTCGTCCTTTAGTAATTATTGTAGCTTGTCTCCAATGACTTGTTGTTTGGTTCTACCCTTTATATTTGTTCAGTAAAGTGTTACTTTACTGAACTACTCAGTGAGTCTGTTATAGTTAATCTTCCCCCCAAAATTCGAATTAATTTTAATTAACATATTATGTAATTGTAATTGTGATCTCCTAATTTACTACTGAAAGTAATTATTATTTATTTCTTATAGACAGACACACAATGGGTCCAGAGTAACTTATAACAAACAAAAAGTAGAGATATACGCAACAACAATTAATAGTGCTAATGTAACAAAAAGTAAGGGGTTATTCCCAAACCAGAAATAAACATCTTAATAGAGGTAGACAAAGATACACTAAAATTATTAACAATAGTGAAGCTAATACAATAAGATATAGCATTACCACAGATTTAGGGCAGGGGGACATAGATATGACTGACTAAGAATGGACGAGTTATATAAATTGAAGATAATTGAGTTGTCTGAAGTCGAAATTCTGCGTAGTAGGGAATCTTTAGCGAGCTAGCAGACTTCATTTAAGGAGCCAACCCTGTTTTCGCGAAACATATCAGTAGCACTACAGTCCCGTCTGTACCCAAAAATGATTCTGAACGAGTCATTATAGGCCACTGTGATTCGGTTTTTTACAATTCCTTTGATGTCCCAGAGGCTGCAGCAATAAATAGTTGAAAGGAAGGTTCGGAATAGATATTTTTTGACTTCAGAATTGCAGCGCTTGAACCTAGCTTTAATCATGTTAGCGCGCTTGTACAGGTCACTAACTCTCTTCCCAATTTCATCCGCATCTGAGCAGACGTCACTCCAGTGGTACCGAGAAGTTGCTATTTCATATCCCAAATATCTGACACAGGTCTCCGGTACCAGGTTGACCCCTTTAAAATTGACTTTTATCATGGGTTCCCAGCGGTTGTGGCAGGCAGGGAGATAAGCCTGAAGGTGGGTTTTAGATGAATTAAACGACAGATTATGAGATTCAGCAAATTCTTCACAGACAGAAAGCAGTCGATTCATGGCTTGTATGGTAGTTGAGAGAAGACAGACATCATCGGCATATATGATGTTGTTAACTACAACATCTTCAATTCTGCAGCCAGCAGATTCATTAAGTAGGGCCGTGCATAGAGTGTCCATGTAAACGGCGAAGAAGTAGGGGGAAAGAATACCTCCTTGTCTTACCCCTTTCCTCACAGGAAATGAGGCACTGATGGTTGATCCCCATTGAATGGAGAACAGTTGGTGTTGGAGCCAGTAAGCAATAAGTTGGATTATGCAGTAATATTTTTTAACAATTAACACGTAGTAAATAAACGTTATTTGCTGTATTTTTTTAATTAGTAATTACGAATCACAAGTATCTCCAACTGCAGTATCTGTTTTGCTATATGCCCAGAACCCCCCCACCCCCCAATAATAATGCGTTGAGAGTAAAGAAAAAATTATTATTCAATCCGAGTTCAGCGTATTTTGTGCCCACCAACTATGGCTATCTCTCCCGTAATGAGCATCGATGAGAAAATTTTCGGGACCATAATTACAGAGACTTGAAAATAATATAAATAAACTCTTCCTGCTAAGTAAACTAAAATAATTGATGTTTTGGTTTTTTTATTCTATAATATTTCGAATTTTGGGGGGAAGATTAACTATAACAGACTCACTGAGTAGTTCAGTAAAGTAACACTTTACTGAACAAATATAAAGGGTAGAACCAAACAACAAGTCATTGGAGACAAGCTACAATAATTACTAAAGGACGAAAAACGGTAACAATACAATTATAGAATGACTTAACCGCAAAAGTAGATTTTGAAGGTGCTCGAACGTGAACTGGCAACTGGGAAAAGTGACTGAACTGACTGAGTCACGAACACCGCCGCCTTGTCTTTGTTTGAACTGTTAAATTGAATTTTATTAATTACTAAAAATACCATAAAATGCAATTCGATGAATTACTGAATGCATGTCGGTTAGGTACGATTAACTGTAAATATTGTGTCTAAAACTAAGATAGTCAAATACTTTCAAATTATGTAAGTAGTATGGAATGAAACCGTAGATCTGCGTCTGTATAATAATATATTGTTAGCAATGCGGCCATGATAAGAAAGTATTTTGCTAACAAGTTTATGTTACTTAGACCAGCATCTTGTAGTAAAAATGTTTGGGTACCCTTTTCAGCGATGTGTAGTTTTCATTCTTTGCGTAACCCGACGACCGTCGGGTAGATTTTTCCGAATTTCGTCGGCTGTCTTGCAGTTCCCTTTAAACTTCATTACAAAACAATATGTTGTTTTTTCTTCCTAAATGAACAGAAAAATCGTAGATGGCCAGTTTGACTTTAGTAAGTAATGGCTAATTGCACTTTAGTAAGTGATGGCCAGTTTGACTTTAGTAATTGATGGCCAGTTTGACTTTAGTAAGTGACGGTCAATAAAAAGTTCTACTGTTGGTTTAATAATGTGCCCAGAACGTCGGGAAAGAGTACACAATAGTATTAATATGTAATAAATGTGTACATAAAATATATAATCCATTTTTTATAATACTATAAAATAAAATATTGTGTATATAATTATGTGTATAATTTTCCCTCTAAAAAATTAAATGTAAAGGAAGTAAAATATAATATTATTGTTGTTTCCTACTAGGTAAATAAAATCGTCATAATTGACTTTTCTTTTCATTCGTACACTATACGAATGGGTATTACTCACACCCGTAGTCAAATTTTGCTACCCTTCGAAGTTTGTTATGTTTGAGAGGTTATAGGTTATGGGGGGGGGGGGGGTAGGACTTACTGGAAAAGGTTAGGTATATGTTTCCCTCGGCTGCCGAAGGCAGAGGCAAAAATATAACCTAGGTATACGTTTTCAGGCAGCTTTAGGAGCCTGATTTAGTGTTGCTTCGGGTAAATAGTTACAAAATACAGTTAAACAAGGTTCCGGACGCATTTTTTAAACCATTTCTAGGTTTTTTGTTGTTGGCCGTCACTTACTAACGTCAAACTGGCCATCACTTACAATAGTGTAATTGGCCATCACTTACTAAAGTTGGCCATCACTTCCCGGCCCAGCCATCACACGCTTAGAAAAGATCTTGACACGAATGTGGTTAGGCCGTGGCAACAGGTTAAGCTGTTAACTTTGACAGGTGTAGTAGTAAATTTTGAAATTTTTGAGGGTAGGGAAAAGTGTTAATCACATGCAACAAGGCTGTTGTTGCAAAACCCAACACCAAACCTGTTATAATCTACAGTAAACCTGTTGAAGCATATATATCACTGTATATGTATGCTAAATTAGTAATCCAGAGTAAATGTGTTGTGTCAGTCCAGTGGTTAAGGAGTCAGGTTGGTATGCCAAATGTTGGGGGTTCAAATCCTGTTTTTGGTGTTATTTTTTAATTAATACAATTGTTCAACAGGATTAGTGTTGCGTGATTCAACACCGTTCTAGTATACTTAGTCTAACAGGATACACTGCAAATCACTAACCATAATCCTGTTGACCGCGGTTAACAGGATTCACTGTGGATGTCGGAGTAGCAAGAAAGCAGTTAGAAATTAACAGTAAAGTAGTCAATTCACTCCTATTTTTCTAAGCGTACACTTATCAAAGAAACCCCTATGCATAATCAATATTAAATAGCAATCGCAATTACTTGGCTACCACATATTATACCGTATATCTTTTAATAATACGCAGGTCTCCAATAGTACGCTATATAGTTTGAGATTTAATTGTATGCGGGGGTAAGAAGCTTGAGTTTGAATTGTACGACGGGCGTACTATTAAAATAAGTACGGTACCCAAATACTTCTTTATTGGTGTTTTATTCCTTAAAAAAATTGTGTATTGCATTTTAGCGAATATATGGATGGTGTGCTGTACTGGCAACTGGCAGCAGTAATTATTCAAAAATTAATTCGTAATCCTGAAAAACCGCTTGAAATTAATACATTACCGAGTGAGGCAGAGCTGGTTAAGACGCGAAATTTTATTCTAGCATTAGTTCTACCACGGTCCTGGAAGTACTATGTGGCAAGGCTTAAACGGGAAACATAATATTATTATTATTTATTGTTGATAGTGTTATTAATTTTAGGAATAAAACATATACACAATGGCACACTTTACCCTGAAATTCTTTCACAATGTAAAAGATAGGAGATGACCATTTCCAGTTGAAATTCTACTGCTTTAAGTTTTAGTCAACCAGAACCAGTCGTTTGTTTTAAGTACGATCCGAAAGTCGTCGTAAAACGACGAAAAATGGTCAAAGATCCCTGACTGAAATTGAAAATTAGTGTCAGCAAGATTAACCCAATTCATATGTCACTTAAGTAACAATCAACAATATGGATTTTGAAAACAAAATTTCTCATGTCACGTGTAAGTTGTAAGTAATTAATTACCTATTTCCAAAATTTTGACAGCTAGGGAAACTGCCAACAAACAACAAAGTATGAAAGATAAATGATCTGCCGGTCGAATCTCTGATTCTTACTCCAACAAAATTAGCAGCAATAGCGAAGTAGATTTCACATTTCTGTAGAGAAGAAAATCTGTATTCTGAAGCCTTCTGATTTTCTCACTTATTTATAACAATTCCAATTAAGTTATGACGAACTTAGCAGAAATTAGCAGAAAAACATAAACGTCAACGTAGAAAACTGAAACTGTGTTGTGGTTGTGACTTGTCAAAAGTCACCATCATAAGTTGGGATTGTGACTGTGATTCGACATTGAACTGAAACTGAAAGGAAATAACGGAAACGGATACACAATTATTATAATATACATGGAAATACTATGATCGGTGAGGCTGCGGATTCCTGATTCTGCATCTCTGTATGCGTGTTCTGTACCGTCTCACAGTGTGTATAAAAGTAGCGTGCCGGCAATGAAGGCATTTTCAACTGGCACTGGCAGTTATGCTATGGCATAGCAATGCATGAAAATTGCACCCATACTATTTTCATTTCAGTTTTTACTACTGCCACTGTCACGATCAAGGATAAGGCATAGTCCGTAAATGATGTAACCCACTAAGTGGGTGGGTCCAAAAAACCCCTCCATTTAAGCTCATTTTAAAAAAGTTGTCATTCTGTGGGTGGACCTATCAGAAAAAGGCATGTGACATCAATAATGGGCCATGCTCTATCCCTTATATTAATCATGTACATTACAGATGTGTATAATTTAGAGGGGGTGGGGTAAAATTTGAGGAATTCTGTATCACGTAATAGTTACAAGACCCCTTGGAAGTTACGAGCTGCAGACTGCGAGTATGAAGTAAATACAAGTTGCTGAAGCCGGGAGACACTATCAACTGTCACACGCTCACGGTCACGGACTCAGGGAGAAGGTCGAAGATGTTTGTCTTGGTATTTAGTGTATTTGAACTTGAACCAAAAGATTGATTTTATTTGTTTACTGTAACTGCTTCGTTTGTTTTCCGACGCTTCTCTAACAACTCTACATCTTGGAAAAACCTAGGGTTAGTATCTAAATGATGTCATTGAATCTTATTGAAGAAAATTTGGAACCCACTAACCCATCTATGGTGAAGAAATTTTTGAGATTCTATTAGTTTCGCGAAAAAGAACCCATCCAGCCATTAATGACGAATTAATTTAATTACGACGTGTGACAACTCAAAAAATTAAGTTGTGAGACATTACTTTTCTTCAACAGAATGTTTCCAGTAGGCAGGCCTGTCTTATATTACTACACTTGAGTACAGGAGACAGGAGTACTTACACAGATTAATACGCTCGTATTTGCATTTTACGTCCCCCCCCCCCCATTTAATTCGAACTCGACGACGGTTTGGGACTGCTGACGGGATTTGATTTGCTGTCCAGCTATAGCAGCAGCCAGCTCATGTATGTACGGGTAAATATAAAGGGTAATGAGCAACACCTGGATTTCGTTTATTTTATTCACAGCGAATAGTGATTTGTAAATTTTAGTTACCTTAATTGGCGGGTGTAAGGCAGACGTCCGGCTATGTTTCATCCCAGTGTTGCCGCTATGGCCATCACTATGTTTCATCCCCAAAAAGGGTGTACAAGCCCTAGACGCCCTAGGGTCGGTGTCTAACCCTTCCGATGGACGGTTTCAATTAATTTTGAAAAATTAATACTAATGCGTTACTCGGCAGGGGAAATATAGCCTACCCTTTTCCAGTCGGTTTTCTCACCCCCACTCCCCACTCAAACCTTATCTACCCTTAAAGATAATAAATCTTACGCATGAAACATTGGGATGAAACATATGGATAATACATAGAGACATAGAGATGAAACATAGCCGGACGTCTGCCTTACACCTGCCCCTTAGTTCAAAGTAGGTGTTTTGATGTTTAATTTAAAGTATCTTAGTTACTTAACCTCAGTTACTCACCAGTTAGTACTCTAGTATACTCTGAAATACGTTCAACAAGTATCAAAATAAATACAGTTTGTGTTAGGTAACATCAGCTTGTGGTAAACATCAAAGATTACTTTTGTGTAATTGATCGAACACTGAAAAATATAATCATGCAGAGATAATTATTGCGTTTAGCATCCAAAATTGATTTATTGTTGTCTTTGTTGTGCACCCGACTGCAATTAAAGTTTTTAAGTCCTCTTGCATATATATTACTGCGTATTGCGTCTTGCGTCCCATATTTCGCAGGTTTGAGTGTTTAATCATGAATACATAATATATATAATGTGTAAATGTATGAGAGTAAACTAGTAAATAGTGTTAAGAAATAGCAGATTGCTTTTAATCAAACGGTTTGTCGTTTGTGACATTCAATTATATATGAACTAAAACTGCATAGTCGTACAGGTGGACTGGTGGATGAGAAAAGGAAATCGTTGAGTAAGTTGCCACAGGGGTGACAACTAAGCTGTTTTTTTTACTAAATCTTGATTCGTAGTCAAATATGCTCCGCCCTTAAAGTCCCTACAAGTCATAAGTCCCTGTAATTGGTTCATAATTAATTATCAAATTTTTTATCAATCATGAACGAAAAGTTTCACTGAATCGAATGTGGTTTTTTGGTCTGCTGGGAAGCCCAATTTAGAGAGCCAATTTTATTAAAACAAACTTGACACTGTCCTCCAACGCTGATAATTATTAAATGTATTTTTTTCACCATTTACGCATTGGTTTGTTTTGCCATACAAAACCAGCTTACGGATTTCGATATTTTTCAGTTTTTATTACGATCCTCGATTTAACAAAATTCTTTAGTTGTAATGAAATCTATAGAGCTCTGATAAACGAACGAGTCGTCTGATTTATTTTTGAACGTCGGTATATTCCTGTTCAATAAACTTCGCGATAGTATTCAATTGCACATTAGAGGTTCCTTCGTAAATTGATCCAACTTTACTGTCTCTGTAAAATCTTTCGACTGGATAGTCTTTCGTATATCCTACTCCCCCCATCCACTCAATACATTTAGACGAGGTTTCAGCTGCCACTTCTGTAAATTATTTGTATAATAAGCTTGCTATTAATTTACTGCTATGAATCACTATAAATTATGGGAAATTAAAGTGTAATTACCGGAAGCATAATATTTTGCCATTGACGCTTCCTTTACATAAGGTAAATTAGCTTCTTTTAAGCGGCATGCATTATAGACCAAAAGCCTTGCACATTCAATCTTCGTTGCAATCTGAGCAATTTGGTATTGCATAGCCTGCGTAAATATTGATATTCATAAATGTACTTACTTACTCATCAATAAGACCATATTAAATGATGCACATAATTATAGACTAATAATGTTTTAGACTTTTGATGGTTCCGTGCCTGAAAATCGAATATTCTTTTTCCAAATTGCTTTCTTTGAAGAAGATACGGAATGGTGGCGTCAAAACAACCTTGAGCTATGCCTAACATTTGGGCGCCAATCCCAATTCGCCCTCCATTTAACATCGTTATCGCATACTTGTATCCTTGTCCTAATTCACCAAGTACGTTAGTAGCAGGGATCTAAAGTACATACCAAACGAACAAGTTTCAATTATTAATTACTTTCGACAGCAATACACTTCAACGAAAAACAATCATTACTTTAACGTTGTCAAAATGAACTTCACAGGTACTGGATGAGCGGATGCCCAATTTATCTTCCTTCTTGCCAATTGTTAAACCAGGGGTATTGCCCTCCACAATGAAGCAAGTAATTCCTTTATAACCCTAAATAAAACCATTTATTTCATTAGCTATGAATAATTAAGGAAAGGGGGAAAAGTGCGGATACAGAAATTTTACCTTCGTAAGATCTATATTTGCCATTACTAAAAACACTCCAGCAATGTCTGAACTACTGATCCACATTTTGGAACCATTAATTATATAATTAGATCCATCTTTATCTGCCCTAGTTTTCAAAGCAAATGCGTCGGACCCTGATTCTGCTTCGGACAGAGCAAAGCTCCCAACCTGCATACAAAATCAATATAAATAATTCTACCAGAATGTGCATAGTAGTAGTGTGCGTATGTGTGATCACCCCTTATGTGTGATCAGTGGCCGCCGTTCAAATATTACCGCCTTTAAAAATCTGTCCATCTAATATTCATACAACCTATAGTCTCAACTATCTTCACTACTGATTTCAGCTTCTTTCCTTGAAAACTCTGGCTATGTAAAATTATGAAAGTTTTGAGTACTTTTTTGAATTGGTCACATTTAAGACTAATTGAGTGCAGTGTCAAGCACTGGACGGAAGTCTACAAGTGATTCACCATTTGAAGCTCTTGGCGGCCAAATGGCTGCATGGTAATCGGCAGTATGGGGGGTGCGAATCGGCAGTGAATTAACGCGTATCTTATCGGCAGTACAGTGTTTGCGGCAATGGGCAGTGTAAATTAAATGTACACAAACGGCAGTATGAATTTTGAAATTGAACTTTAATTTTGACTAAATATTTTGGTAATACTTAGTTGTCATATTTAATGAAAAGTAATGAATTAAGACGAAAAAAAATAGAACGTAATGAAGTAAGACTGGCGACTCGCATTTGAAGGTCTTCCCCTTTTTCTTCGTTGTACATCAATCCTCGCGACTTTCACTGCCAATGAAAATTCAATTAGGTTCTTCTTAGCTGCGAAATGGGACCCCTGCTCTATTTTCGATAGCGATAGGGTTAGGGCAGGGCCACTATCGACGATTTTCAAAAATTTTGGATAGGGATAGGGCTAGCGATAGTTTTTTATTGCCAGATTTCTTTTAGGGCAGGGGTAGCGATAGTTCCGTGCAATGGGTTTTTAGGGTAGGGCAGGATGTGACAGTGCCCCTGGGGGGCGTGGCTAGGGCAGGGGTAAATAGGGCCGCTATCGCCGTTTTGAAACTATTTTTAGATAGGGATAGGGATAGCGATAGTTCCAGCTCAGTACAAAATTTGGGCTGCGGTAGATCTGGCAGTATAAGTCTACGAACTGGCAGTTAGAATTACAAATGGCGCCCAAAAGGACGATGTGGCAGTTGGCAGTATTGGTGTTGCGGCAGTATAGTGTTAGAAATATTTGTCGAATGGAGACTCTAGCAGTTTAGAGGTGTGGCAGCTTAATTTTTATTTAGCTCACAAATCGTAAGTAATAATGAAGTCTTTTTTTAAAATATTTGTTGATAGTGTTAAAAAAAGTAAAAATTATATACAAATAATTAAATGTTATTGCTTAAGCAAGGGCTGTCGAATAGCTTATTTTGGTCTTCCACGCTTAGGTCGTGGTACGTTTAATTTGATTACATTTGCAGAGAGTGAAAACTGAATCAAGCCAGTCTTTACAGCTAAGGCGAATACGTGTTTGCATACATATCGTTTCAGGAAAAGCGGGAAAGAACATGTTAATAATTTCCAATTGGTAAAATTAAAGGCCTACCACAACTTTTTTGGTTTATCTTTTCTTCCACTTGTCGGCAAGAAAAAGTTAAGCTTCTTCAGAATTTGCAAACAATTTATTAAACTAATTAGTTTTACTTTATCGAACTATCGCAGCACTTTGAGACGCCTTGTTACTACCTACAATTCTCAACTCGACTGACGAAGTCATGACACAAGAAAGAATAGAAAGAAGATAAAACTCTGCATCGTATGCAAATGCAAAAAATATAAATAACTTATGTAACTGAATCGTATGCAAAAATTCACGTGACAGACACAAATTTATCATTTTGCTTATACTGCCGAAACCTTTACAGGGATGACCACAAAACATTATCGATTAGATTATACTGCCACTTCCTCCAAAGCCTCTATACTGCCAGATTATTTGCTTATACTGCCAATTTCCTTTCAGCCCAAAATTTGTAGGGCAGGGTAGGGCTTGAAAAAAGTTTCGCCGAAATAGGGCAGGGTAGGGGAGGGCAAATTTAAACGCCCATTCACAAACTTTCAAGTATTAACTGTCTTGAACCTAGACGACGCCAGTGAAGACATGTTGTTCTGACAGAATATAGAAACGGACTGAGAAAAAGCTTGACTAAAAAGCCATACATCTATTACGTAAACTCATTCAAATTCACATTTGTTTAGTCGTGATGCATTAGTTATGCAAAACGTATGACCAGGAATGACAATTTTCAATACTGCCAATAACCGCAAAATAAAGAGCAATTTTGTGAGTTTATTTACAATATTCGACTATACTGCCAACACACTTACGCATAATTAACTGCCAGGTTACTGCCGATAGCCTTTTTGGGACTGCCCATTACCTTTATGCCCGGCCAAATTATAATCACACCACAAAAATAGAAATATAGATAAACCCCGCTTGCCCTTGTGTGTTTTTACAGGTTTTCGAGGTAAAAATCTTAAATTTTAAGTGTTTGTTCAAAACCGTTCAATCTTTAACGCCAAAACATTGATAAGGACGTTCAAAAAGTCGTTTCATTCAAATGATGTATAACGAGTATGTATTAAGAAACAAGGGCCGTTGTTTAATGGCAGCCATAACAGTGACATAAGGCAATTTGAATTTCTGGCAGTAACGAACGGGATGCACTAAACTACATCATTTTTGTAGATGTATGTACACATAATTTAACATGATCCTGATGTTAGAATCGAATTTTTAAATAATGCAAAAAAGTTAAATTCCCCGCTAAACTTAAATCTTCAAACGACCAGATAATCATTGAGCATACGTAATTGTTTTTTAAAACCCTCCTAAAAATTGCTGCATGGGCTAGGTGTTAATTTTGAGAATGGTTTTTTAAAAAATTCTTAAAGAATAATAGTTTAAAAAATATATATATCACTCGCTGAAATCGGCCAAGTATTTCCAAAGGTTGATAAACTATGTATAGGGCAAAAGAAATTGGCAGTCGAAAACTTTAAGTTTTTGGTTCACAAATTTACAGTGACTAAAGAATTATCTTTTTCTGGAAACATACTTTTTATACTGCCACAAAAAGACATTTATTAGAATTATTTATTTATTTATTTATTCCGTACTGTGTTCGTTGCTAGCAAGGGTAAAAATTTATTTTTTTGCTCTTCTGTTCCAAGTTTGTAGATTAGGGTGTTAATAAGTGTGTTTTGAATGTCACAAAACACACTGACACCAGCGTCAACTTTGGCTAGTTCCTCAATTACAATAATTGCAGTGGAAAAAGTCGAGCCAGTGCCTCCGTATTTTTCCGGGATTTCAATACCCATCAGCTTGGATCGGCGAAAACAAAAGGAATAATTAATCCATTAAATTTATTATTGCTGTGAATAAAACTTCTGATACTTTTAACAAGGCATATTATGTACGGACTCCATTGTGAAATAGTGCATCTACGACACTCTGGTCCATTTTCCCTTCCCGGTCCATTTTACTAGAAAGAGGTGCAATTTGCTCTTTGGCCAGTTTGGCAACTACGAAGACACATATTCCAAATTTTAAAGATAATTTCAATTATAAGCCCGTGTGATAGGCTGTTATATAAACTAACATGTTTTTCCACACAGATTGCAACTCACCAACTTCTTTCATAATATTTTCATCTTCTGTCAGCAATGTTACGGGTCTCGGACAACCAGCTGACGAATAGGGGAACTTCATTGATTTACTGACGGAAATTGGACCATTGACTTTCAGAAATAAATTTTGCAAGGGACGAAAATATCTTCCTGTTTCCTGAAAAACAGACATTATATGCTTAGATATTTTCGGATAATGCTATTTCTGAAGCTCAATTTGGAAGCATACAAAATATTACAGTAATAAGACCACTTCATTTTTATTCACAGTGTAAAAAATTTATTACTTACCCACAAAAACTTCATTTCTATGGTCGTTGATAGATGCAATTAGACAATTATTCTTTACGTCTATAGTAAACTTTAAAGCCGATAGATCCGATGTGGCAATGTCACAAGGCAAACCTGGGATTAAATTTCAGATGCCCATATATTGACTTATTGACACAACTTTTGCAACATAGATGTTATTCAATTAGCTCACAGAACTAAACACACTAATGCCTTGATCGTCATAAAATAAGGTTTATGACATTATGACTGATACAATTTTAATTTCTAATTCAGAAACGTATATACACATAAAGGTATAGAGGCGACCGAATTTTGTCCTGTACCACGCTCAGCCTTCTATCATTCCCTTGTACAACTCTTTGAAATTCGCCTGTTTGAATTTTTAATGCCCGAACAGCTGTTAGGATAGAATTTAGGTTTCCTATTCTGTAAGCAGATAACAATGAAGGACAGTAAAATAACATAAAAATAAAGAGCAGCATCTGATGATCTCAGAAGATCCAGATACAGAAGAAAACATATAATATAATATAACAATGTTACTAGAGCAACAATCTCCAGACAACATAATGAATCTGTCCTAAATATATATACTATAAGTGAAGTACATATTTAATATGTTATACCTGATATTCAACTCGCAGAGTCTAATGCGACTCTAGTTTCTGAATGTTAGTTTATTATAGAAGATACGAATAAAATAGAATTAAATAGAAGTGGCAGACATTCAACTCTCAAAGTCTACTGCGACTTTAGTTTCTGAGTGCCAGACCATAGTAAGTAGATAAGATTTAATTACGTAACAGTAAAATAGACAAAAACTACACAGACAGTTCTTCGTCAAGAATCTCAGCAGGTCTTGGCCATGCCAAGTGCCTGTGTAGTTTGTAAATATTGTACAAAAGACACACCTGCGGTTTTGAACGCTGGAGAAAATTACAAAGATAACCGTTGTCGTCATAAATAACTAACAGATAAGATCAACAAAGGTTATTTAGAAAAACCGAGACTTCTAAAAATACAAAACATGTTTGTAAGTGGAGTCCTTAAAAAGACTCACACATTTGAGCTGGGAATGACACGGAATGAGATAACGGGACAAAAGTAAGCTCATCCCTTGGCGTCCAAACCAAAGGTTGTGATTGGTCAAAATCGGAAATTCAACTGACCGGACAAGGTCGGTAGTTGAAGTTCCGAGACTTAAGATCAGGGACGGAAAGAAAAATCGGGCAGTCTGCGTTTTCTCTTCAACTAGCTTTGTTTTAACTTAAAATCACTAGACTCACTTGTACATCGCCTAGAAATAGGAGATCAAGTAAAAATAGAGATAGAACATTCTGCCGTTTTTATTCTTTCATATTTGGTTAGATTCGAAACTCTCAAGTCTTATATTCTAGACGTTTGATAGTTAATTATAATATTCAAATTAATCATCAAGTAAGAAATATACAGAACATCAATTATATATTAAATACAGAAATAAAGACACGAGAAAGATATTAAAACATTAATAATTTATATTATTCACCTGAATTATTTATCAGTAGTAATTTATTAAAATAATTAATTAGCATCTCATCAAACACTCTCTCTTGAATTAGACATACGTACATAAAGTAATTTAAGTTAGGTTGTGCGTCCTAAAAGAAGGAAGTCCCGTAACCAGACGAGGCTAAGTCGCTCTGACACATCGGTACACACGCGTACAACAGAAGAAAAGGTATAGTATTTATATATATAATTATATACTGTAGCATTACATGCCCTTTAGATATTCCATTCAGTCTAATTGCTAAAAATATAATAAAGTTAAGGCATAGATTATGAACCTGCCAAGAGCATAAATATACTAAACACGCATTAAATAATTAAACATCCAAACAGAATGGTGCCTAGAAACCCGGGATCTTTTCCCAAAGTACTTTTGATAAATTCCTATACTGATGTTTAATTATTTAATAGCTACTTAAGTTATTGAACCAGGGGTTTTGCTACAGTCGAAAAATTGGCAAAACGAGTTTCGACTTTGACATTATACTGGTGAATCAGGAGCTGAACAATTAATCAGTAGAAAAAGCGTTTGTTATACCAAAATAATAATTATTAGGCAAATCATAAAAATCGTCATATAATCCTCGAAAATGAGTTTACTTCCGCGCGTGGTCAAATGTAAAGTGCCGTTGTGTCCGTATTTATTTTCTACTGTTAGAAAAATGGAATATCATTATTCAGAGCTTCACCTCTGCAGAACATGCAACCTCGCATATAGATATTATGAAATGCATGCACCCCAATGCCCACAGAAATTGACCTTACAATGTCCTATTAACTTTTCATTGAGTTTCAATCCGAATGGAAATTCAAATGTAAGACTGAGCATTTTTGGATTCACGGTAGTTCTAAGGAAAGAACAGATAGTTGAAGCCTCTGTTTTGAAAATTGTAGAGAAAATTACAGAAAGATTACACAAAAAATTTGATTCCAATGAACGTTTTATGATCAGACCAGATATTAAAATCAAACTTCTTCATAATAATAGGTTGGTAAAATTCTTTGGTTTCAAAACTCAAAGTCTTTATAAAGCATCGTGGACAAAATCATATGTAGCTCAACTTAAGCCATCCTTGCGTGCAGAGTTAATAAAGTACTACCAAGTAGAACAAGAGACAGGGATGGATTTAGACAAAGCCCCAATAAAGTGGATGGAATGTGACGAGTAGGGACTACGTACCTAAGTAACTATACCCAAGTCAAGTTTAGCAACCAAACATATACCCAGAATTCTAACTTGTATGGACTTATATATTAAAATATAAGTTGTATATTGAATAAAAGTTGTACTTATAGATTGAATTGCATATATAGGTTACTCAGTCAGCGCCAAGGGATCTTAAATCTTTAAAACATGTTCGAGAGTAGAACTAAGAAAACACCCTAATAAATTTTCTGAACAAAAAAACGTAGTACAAACATAAATGTCACCACAAAACCCAACAACAGAGTGGGTCATGTTTCTTACAATAAAAATAAATAGTCTTGAGAGATTCTTGAACCAAACTTTAAAAGCAAACGTATGGCTTTGAGATAGCAGATTTAATCTGAGCTATGCTTGAGACCATCCACACTAAGTACAGGGCAACACAGCAGTAAGTAGCTTACCCTAACAACCATAGTATTATGTAATGTTTAGCTACATTGAAATACAGTAATATATATGTATATATGTCAATAGAAGCAGAGACAATAAATTTAAAGTACATAGGAGAAAAGGTAATGCAGTCTAATAAAATTAACTATGCTAGGATAAAAATAGAAAGGTTTCTTCTTTGTTCCCCTGTTGCGTCTATTTTGTTTTGTTTAGTAGTTGTTTTATATCACGTAGAGTAATGTAACAGGTAGACACAAAAGCCAATGACAGTAATGATTTTTCTGAAATGTTTATTATTATGAGCAGTACACAGACAAACCAAGCTGTAGTAAATAGCACCAATTTAAGATACAAAAATATTTCTATAAATAAAAATCTCAGTCAGACCGAATAATGTTATAGCCAAGATAAAAACGTTACGAAAGGTATTCGTTATCTATTTTATTTCTTTGTCCATTAAGCCCAATCCTTTTCAAAGTTAGTGTCCTGCCAGGTATGTAAATGCTTTTGAGCTTGTTAGTTTTATTAAATTATGTATGATGCAATGCGACGGTAATGACTTTGAGTATTCAATAGTAGGTAAAAATAAAACAAAGAATTGTTATGGATAGGGACAACTCCAAGGCATGGACTGGTTTTATATATATAATGACCTGATTTGCAAGTACTCAAAATAAAGTTAATGTAGTAATTATTACGTTTGTGAGTAGTGAAATTTTTTAATAATAAGCGCAAGACTAAAATGAAATCAGTGGATGAGAATAATTCTGGTAGTAAAGTGTAATATTCTATCAGTATCTGAGCAAATTAAGGGTGTAGCACTGTTATTTGAGCTAAAGTACTAGTAGGGTCGGATTTGTTTGCTTAAATAATGCACTTGTAGTGAAGAAACTAACTTGTGATTCTATGAAATTTGATGAGGCAAATAAATTAAACTAATTAAGTAACATTAAAGAGAAATAACGTAAGCATTTTAAAAATACGAGTGAAGAGCCTGTACGACTTCTATATGCCTCAATAATTTAGTATGCTAAGCCAATGTATTATTTGTGATCACAACTGGGTCAAAAATATCAGGAATTAAGCGTAATTGTATGGAGAGATGTATTTTAATATTGTGGTAAAAGGGTGCCGTTATTGGAAATCAGTGTAAATTGCATGAATTGACACGGAGATAAAGATAACTGAACATTCAAGTCCATGATTTGTTTTTAATAAAGCAAAGAAAAAGTCAATTCATTTTAATAGGTATATAGTAGAATGAGAATAAATACGATCATACATAATTTAGAAATAAACAGTAGGCACTCTACCCAATAAAATAATTCATAATGGTCAATAAGGGCTTTAACAAAAAGCATAATATGTAGAGTAAAACTGTAGAGGATTAATAAAGAACACTTCTATTATTATTCATGTTATAAAATTCAATAAAACTTGTAATATGTCTAGTGCCTATATGTCTAGTATAGCATACACCTGACATCATTAAATCTAAATACGATAATTATTAATAAATTTCCACTTAAAAGCGAGGAAATAAAATAGTAATAAAATAGTAATATATATTCAAGCGAGGTAAATTATAATATTATTGCTAATACTAACGAATGTCAAAATAAAGAAAATCTCAAATCTTGAATAGAACGACATATAAAATAAGTCTAACTACAATAACAAAAATATAATAAATTCATAAGTCACTTGATGGATAAAACGATAAACCAAGTCCAAAATGGCTAATTCCACCAACGAAACAAAAGATCCAAGAAACGGTCATATAAGCTCCACATGAAACTTCCCCCAGTCTGAATGAGTGTTGTAGTAGAAGGTTGGATTGAAACCTCTTGGAATTCATCAGACGGTTCAAATGAGTGTCCATAGAATAGGTGTTCATCATTGCAGAACGGCAGTAAATGAATACAAGTATGGTCAGGTCGGTCAACAGCAGAGTAAGATCCACTCTCAGGATTAGAAGCAACATCCTCATCTTCCTCCTGCAAAAGACCGATAATTAGGCAATCATCAGAGTTTATCCTCATAAAACCAAGTAATGCGCAATAACATCCACATAATTGATATCAATTAGAATTTCATTTAATACGAAGCCAGTGCATACGCATATAGACAGCAATTATAGTAGTTTAAAAATAACAAACATTGTTTTCTTTGAAATCAAAGGGAAAAAGAAACTCAGACATAGACTTGCACAAAGAATTAAATAAACACAGACCAGAGGTAAAATATAAATTGCAAATAAAAAAATTGAAACTTACCAAAATAATACAATATTTTCGGATATAAGCAGTCAGACCAGAAAGAGTAGATGGCAACGAGTCATCACCTAACAGTAAGGGCAGCGACGAAACGGGAACATGTAATAGATGATGACGTGGTAGGCTTCGGGCTCGTCTAATGCGCCATGATTGAGCCTCCCACAGAAGCAAATTTGTGGGACGACCCCATTGACCACAGGAACTCCATTTGAGAACAGCATAAATACGTCGTGCGCCTGGTCGTACTCCAGAGTCAGGTACGAATATTCCCAGCTGAGGTTGGGAAGCTGAATACATCGCGCACTGGTAACTAAGTAAATTGGCATTGGAGAACTGAAAGTTTTGGCAAACTGAATAGCAAAAACAAACTACCAAAATTATAAAATGTTTACAAAATATTAGAAAACTAACAAAGTAAAAATTTGCCAAATAACGGAAGAGGAAAAAGTCAGAGACTTGTTGCCTTGTCAAAATTAAAAATTTGACTGACATCAGTGTCACCAAGACTAGCAGTCTTGGGACTTCCGAGTGAACTAAGGCTGTAACCAGAAGCTACATTAGAATAATATAGGATGTCAGGTCAAGTCATTGAAAACTCGAATAAATTAAAATAATGGAAACCTTTCAAAGTAATGACTCGTGAAACAAAAATGAATTATCAATATAACACGAACAAAGTTCTGTAGAAGAGACCATTTTTGAACAAAAACGTACGATCGCGTACTATAGGTATTTTAAATTCTACAAGTCGATAATGTAGAGTCACAATTATTGGGGTCAACTTAGGTAATAGGCATCAATAATTACTGAAAAAGGAGCAGTGACAGTTATCACTGGGTGTCGAGTACAGTTGTATAGAAGTTTGAACAAAATCCAGTAGCTTTTGCCACTAAAGAGAACCTAGTAATTATGTAAACAACCCACAATACAATATTAACACAAAATTCCAATGCATACGGCAAATCTTTGCCTGCTCACAAGAAAAACACTTATTTTCCTATGTATCATTCATAACTATATAGCTGATGGTAGTCCAAGGGACAGTGCCAGTGAAATCAGTAAGTTAGAATGAGTACAGGACAAAAACCACTGCGACGGCTCAAACTATTTTCAACATTCTTATTTAAAATAACTTTGGTGTGACCAGAACAGGAGGTCTAGAGTCTTCGGTTGAACATAACTAATGACATAGGATGCAATTTAAATATATTGTAATGTCAGGTCAAACTATTAATGTTGAACCTGATATTTGTCCTAGGAAAAACCAAAAATCGACACGTTTGTGGCAAATTAACCGTGAAAAATATTTAAATGGCTACAAAAACTCAAGGAGTACTGAAGTCCAATATGTATATCAAAAACAGGAATGAGGGCCTATTGCATACATGTAAATTAGAGCTACTGACTCTCCTTTCCCTTAAATGCTATGCTCAATTTCCAAGAGCTCATATTATTATTTATAACAAAGCTGTCAAAGCGAACGAAGATACAAAAAAATAAGAAGTTGCACTGATAGGATTAAGTAATACAAAGAGTAATAGTGGTAGTACTAATTTTCATATGACCACGATGTATATAAAATTCAAAATTTGAACTTTCACCCTATATTGAAACTATGTGCGTACTAATTAGTTACGTAGGTTTACCATTTTTGAAACACTGCTCTACAATAACATTGAAGGTACGTAGTTTTTAGCCTGAACCACTCTTACAAGTAAGGACAATGGGTCACGTTTAAATAATCACGCATTGACAAAAGGCAGCTTATAAATAGACGTACTATGTAGCAACACTCTTTAAATACAAGTTAAATTAGATGAGAGGGAAAATATGAGAAATACAAGATAAATTTTAGGTACTGGAATGATACCTTCTCGCAAATGACTTGAAACGCAAAATTATCATACAACAAAAACAAAATTTCATTTAATTACATTTACGTCATTATTTATCACCATATACAGATTGTCATGAATTGATTTTATTATAGAATAAATGAGCAATTAAATGCAACACTCAAACGCCTCTTCTTATAGTTACATTACCAAACCCGAACTCGGCACTTAACCGTACAATTATATCCAAACTTCAAATATAATGCAATCATAAACCAAAATAAAGTTAAATTATTGAATCAGCACTGAAATAATAAAGATTCATAATCATAAGCTGACATAGTTACACAGGCATAAGAAAATTTTAAATACCTGTACACAACAATAACGCTAGAAATTCAATTATATACTCTTTTAGTATATATCACACATAATTGCACTAGTAGTCCACAAAGTAGAAAGAACAGGAAAAATCTGAGCAGACATGAATAAATGGCCGAATAACCTCACAAGTAGTAGGAAATGAGATGTTGGTCTCATCTAAAACTTCAGAAGACAATAAGTCTAAAGCTTGAGTAACCTTTGAGCCAATTGCATCCCAGCTAGTATTTTCAGCGCAAGAAACAAGAGAACTTAAAGACTGAACAGGGGAGGGCGAAATAGGACTCATGTACATCTGGGAAATTTCTGAGACTGTAGGAGATAGTAGGGAAGCACTGATTTGAACTGAGCTACCTGCAACTGGAGAAACTGAATCATAAGAAACGACCGGGGGTGTCGAACTCTCCGGCATCAATACTACTGTAGTTATACTTGTCTGTGAGAAACCAGGCCGATGGGACAAGACTTTACTATTTTTTATACAACTCACCCTATGAAATTTAAGTGTATCAGGTCGTGCAAATCTACAAAAACACTTATCACATTTGTATTGGTTCAGTGAATTGTGACTCTTAGTTATATGGTTCTGTAAACTTTGATCGTACTGAAAGAAGTGATTCTCAACATTGCATATCGGACACTGAATATTGTCACTTTGATGACATTTAGCAAAGTGTCTTCGCTTACTAACAGGACAAAGTGGAGCAAAAGCTCCTGGACATGTTTTTCCGCCCCACACCCATCCGCAAGCTATAAAACAAATAATCAAAATGAAATGCAAAATTAGTAGCTCCAAAGCTCCAAATCAGACAACAATATTAGTTTTACCATAACATAATACTGCATAATAATTATAAACTACAACATAGATTTACAACTTTGATATTACTTACCTATATGTTTGCGATCTTTCACTCGGATCTGTAAAGTTTGAGAATCTGTAAGCTGTGTCTCCGGATTTACAGATGGGACAATCCCACACTTTGACTTAGTCATTTCCTCCTCAAATCCTGGCCAGACCTTCCGTTCTCGAGTCGGATCAAGATTTTTCAAAATCTTAACATCAGCCAAAGTAATGTAGGTATCCACCCCTTTATCAAGCGCCAACAGATCAGTTTTAGCATCATTATCAAACTTTATATAAACATGCGAACCGCACTCAAATGGAATAGTATAATTAGCATAAAGACAGTTTCTCTTTATATTATGCTTCATCAGATTTACAGTTTCTTTGGATTTACTCCATTTATCCAAAAAACCCTTAGACACATTGGAAGCTACTTTTGAATCATTAAACTGAATCGAGTCACTCATTCCCATGTTGTAAAAATTAAAAAGCCAAGCGGTCCAATTATAATAATGCTGTATCCATCTAGGAGAAGATTCTAAACCTTCTTCAGAAACGTAGTCATGAAGGTCCACGGTACCAACTTCTCCTGATATTGTTTCATCATTCATGTACTTATCGATCACGTAGACCTGACCCGCTGCAGACAGGTTCCAGAAGTTAGTAGGCCAAGGGTAAAATTCTACGAGAATGTCACCCTCTCGCTTCCCATTACGCAGATTCTCTATGAGATTTGGATAGGGAACTAAACTTTTAATTACGTCGCCAGTACAATCCGAAGCTTCCGATTCTTTATAGTTACTATAAGAGTCTACCGGAATAGACTTGAAGGAATCCTCAGGACGCATATTGACCATCTCTTCAATCTGATTTTGGATTTCTTCAGAAAGGTCTAAGAAATCCCTTTTTTCTGGTCTAATTGAAATACCAAGAGAAATATAATTAAAATTCAGCTATTTAAATTACCTTTAAATAAATAGACCGCCAAATTGCTATAAAACTTGTTGATCTTAAGAACATTTATATTTAATAAGAACAATTATTAACCTTGATTTGACGAACACCATATGACGAAGAGCACAATCATACTCCGAATTAATGAAAAAAATACTTTTAAAGTCAACAATGTCAGTGAAGGCAAAGCAATTGGCTTCTAGTTTATTCTTTGTACTATCCACCTCAACTTCAATATTTATCATATATTGATACTCGGAATGCTTATAGGAAACAAGATCTAGCTGCACAAAAAAAATATCAAGTAATTTTATTATAGTATGCCGTTAAGACCTCTTTGGTATATGACGTCATAAAATTAAAATAGGCTTGAAGATATGGGTTGGTACCAGATAAATATTAAATAACAAAGGACTCACTGTTCTGGTGGACCTATAATGTTTTCTTTTTCGACCACTCTTTGCCTTGCATCCTACCGCCCCTGCCACAGAAGTTGTAGAAAGCTTTGCCTGCTCATATAAAATATCGAATTAGTAAAATCTATTTTTAGATTACAACAAAATAAAAACTGCGTCAATATAACTCTTAAAAATAAACAATGATAGTATATCTTACGAAAACAGCACAAGCAAAATAAAATCAAACCTGTTGAGCTAACAGCCTATTGTTTAGAGTTGTTACACGAGCAGCTACTGTTTCTTCGGCCGCGACTTTAGAAAGCTAAAATAGACAAACGCAGAATTAATTTATGTTTAGTAGAAGTTAAAGATTAAAATGTAACAACAATTATCTTTTAATTGAGAACTTGGAATCATAAATAATTGATAAAAAAACGCTCAGCAAATAATTATATAAAAACAAAATTTTCCAGTAACAATCTCTAAAAATTCTGATAGGAAATACATACAATCTATTGTGTTAATGTACTTAATAAAATAACCCCTAGAAGATGATTTATAAATAATTAATTGTAATACATTACATTATAATATGCGTCGACAACACTGCTTCAACCTTGTCACTGTCTACAATACTACATAATTGACTATGTTGAATGAGGCGACACGTGACACACACTTAACGTGGGTGGCGTTAATTAGGTCTAATTACTTGGTGTGAATACGGCACGCGACCAAAATGACTATACTGAGAAATACTAGTAGCCATGTATTTATATTTGGTATGAGCATCCATTTATTATGTACTTGCTTGTTATCGCCTGTCACTCGCATGTATGGAAACGTGTACATTAAAGAGTACATGCTACATGTAGGACTGGCTTTGGTCTCTTGTATCTCTAATCTCGATGATGACTACTTAACTTATATGCATCTTACATATGAGTGCGAAATTGGAAAATTGAATGCTAATTTAACATCCGACATCTACAGTCAAATTCGAATTTAAAAATATATTCTGTAAAGAAATAGAAATGCAACCCTACTACCATTTATGGTCAGTGAGTTTGTGAGTCTTTCTGTGAGCCTGTGCACTAACTGTAAATAAACAAAACTAAAATGGAAGAACAAGTCCGTACGTATAATAGAAATAATTATACCAGTTTTAGTTTCAGTGAACTACATACTCACTATGAAGGTTTGAAATTACGATAAGGAAATAGGAAAAGATGAATTTGGAACGAGCATGATTACAATTACAATTTACAACTGCGACTAAACGATTTGGCTATCCATAAAAAAAAAGGAGTATATTACTCATTTCTATACATGGTTAATATATTGATAATTGTTCAACATCACAAATGCAAAAATAATAAAATAAAGGAGGAAGGGAAACTTTGAGTCCATGATAATTTCTGAGGCTTCACTAAAAACAAAGTGCCAATGTATGGTTAGATATTAAACCCATTTGATAGGCTACACAGATTGCAGATTAATTTATAAATTATATAGTTTTGTCACCTCTTCCAATATATAATTATGCAATATTATTGTACATAATAATCATACCTACGGAATATACTTAAATAGTTTTTTTTTTATATAAGTCCTTCAATTTGATTATATGTTTTTATTATTACGGCAAAAATAGGAATGATTTTGACATCCCCATATTTAATTATTTCAGCGGAGGCACACAGCACATAGGCAGTGCAGTGTAGTTAATGGCAAAAAATATCCTCCAGCCAAATTCTACTGGTAGTACAGGCACATAAGCTATACTCGTACCTATCCCATTTACATAGACGACAGCAGATTATAAAAAGAAAAACAGCATTACTGCCCCTTTTTATGCCTTTTGAGACCATTGGACAGTCTGCTGATTTTGTAATTTGATTAAATTAAATTAAATTTGCAAAATATAACGTGAAACTAGATTTATATCTACCTACATTATTTTTTTTGCCATATTTATCCTGTCAGATTTGCAAAAGCAAAGTAAAATTATGAGTACAAAACATCCGACTACATTAGTACCAACTCCGACTCCGACAATCACCACGTCACAGAGTAACAGTAAAATGTATTCTTTTTTTTTGGAAACAAAAATATAATGGTAATATAATGACAGTAAGAATAATAAATGGAAGAAATGTAGGTGAGGTTCTTGTTGCTATTCTTTAATTTGTAATTAATCTCGTTATAAATGCATTAGCACTTAATTCGAGATTCGGCAAAAATTTCATTGTGGCTAAATTTAAATGCGACCAGCAGCAGCATAGAAGCAGCAGATGTTTATTTGGGATGTTTTGCAGTTCAACCATAAGAGCTTCATTTTTCTCTCTAAGTCTAATTCTAATTCTAATTCTGACTGACGACAGGTTCATTAGAATATGTATATAGAAAAACATTGGTATAGGAACTATAAGAATAAAAAAAATTTTGACTCCCCCTGTACAGAAGGTATATAGGTAGGTACATCTTTGATTTTCTCTCTGCATGTAGTAGATAGTACTCTCTACAGTTTGGACTACAGTGGAAACGAGAGGATAATCATTAATCTTTGATTTTCTAGGTTATGTATTACGCATAAAGTGTGATGCTGTCCTCAAAAAGACCCACTCAATTAGTATGCATAGTCAGAGTACAACTGAAATTGACATACTTTCCACTTAAGACTAATCGCTCTGCCTTCTCATATGAATGGGACCTGTGCTGAGCGAGTGTGTGTCTAATAAACACAGAGTGTGCCGATGGCTATAGCTGTCTGTCTGGCAGATCTATGTACAATAAAGGAGAAGCACATTTAAAAGCAGAGGCATACTACCATACGACCTATAGCACACCTCAACTTCCCATTTCTTCCAACACATCCCATATATATATCTACTGACTGACACTGCCCCGTCATCATGCGTCCACTCTCATCACTTATTTGCATAATAGGTGAGATTCTCTCTTCTCTCATGGAATAAATAAAATAAGTCTCCTGTGACGGTGGATGTGAAAATGTGAACGTGAACGTGGACTGTGATGTATGGTTCATATTATAGTTGGAAACAATTTCTGTCCAAATATTAAATATTCAGTTGCAGTAAAAATCTGGCCTTAAAGAGCACAGTGTAAACTTGCACTTGAACAGCTCGGAAATAAGGAGCAATTTAGTATTGAAGAAGTGACTCTCACAAAAAAATTGTAACGTGAGTAAAAATCAGTAGGCTATATGCAGAGC